>JASSUY010041934.1:0-82097 GCA_032466535.1 Forpus xanthops
GCAAAGCATTTGACACTGTCCCACACGACATCCTTGTCTCTAAGTTGGAGAGACATCAATTTGATAGGTGGACCACTTGCTGGATAAAGAACTGGCTGGATGGCCACACACAAAGAGTTGCGTTCAATGGCTCGATGTCCACCTGGAGACCAGTAACGAGTGGTGTCCCTCAGGAATTGGTGCTGGGACCAATCTTGTTCAGTATCTATTGGCGCCATGGACAGTGGGATTGAATGTGCCCTCAGCAAGTTTGCTGATTACACCAAGCTCTGTGGTTGGGTTGATCTGCTGGAGGGATGGAATGCCATCCAGAGGGACCTTGATATACTTGTGAGGTGTACTAATGCCAATCTTATGAAGTTTAACCATGCCAAGTGCCAGGTCCTACACTTGGGTCGGAGCAATCCCAGGCACAGCTACAGGCTGGGCAGAGAAGAGATTCAGAGCGCCCCTGAAGAAAAGCACTTAGGGGTGTTGGTAGATGAGAAATTGAACACGTGCCGGCTGAAGTGTGTGCTCGCAGCCCAGAGAACCAACCGTATCCTGGGCTGTGTCAAAAGGAGCTGACCAGCAGGTGAAAGGAGATGATCCTGCCCCTCTACTCTGCTCTTGTGAGACCTCACTTGGAGTATTGTGTACAGTTCTGGAGTCCTCAACATAAAAAGGACATGGAACTGTTGGAACAAGTGCAGAAGAGGGCCATAAGGATGATCAGGGGACTGGAGCACCTCCTGTATGAAGACAGACTGAGAAAGTTGGGGCTGTTCAGCCTGGAGAAGAGGAGGCTGCGTGGAGACCTCATAGCATCCTTCCAATATCTGAAGGGGGCCTATAGGGATGCTGGGGATGGACTATCTGTTAGGAACTGTAGTGATAAGACAAGGGGTAACAGGTTCAAACTTAAACAGGGGAAGTTTAGATTGGATATAAGTAGGAAGTTCTTCACTGTTAGGGTGGTGAGGCACTGGAATGGGTTGCCAAAGGAAGTTGTGAATGCCCCGTTGATGGCAGTGTTCAAGGTCAGGTTGGACATAGCCTTAGGTAGCCTGGTTTAGTGGGAGGTGTCCCTGCCCTTGGCAGGGGAGTTGGAACTAGATGATCTTAAGGTCCTTCCCAACCCTATGATTCTATACTATCTATGAACTCAAATATCTTGACTCCAAGCACAAAGATTTTTGCTGCAATCTTGTCTTACAGAATGAATTTCTGGATAGCTTAAATGAATCACAACATCCAACATAGTAAAATCAAATCCGTTTCACCTAAAAAAGTTTAGAGCATAATTAATGACAAGCTTATATAACTTTGGATCTACAACAGCGGAATGAACACAAGCATACTTACAATGTACTCCCCTGCCATTTAGAGAAACAACTGAATTATGCTTTGCAATTTCTTATGCTGACATTGAAGGAATTAATAAATTAAAAAAATAGAATTAGTCAATTTTCTGTGACTTTCCTTGCTACCATGTTCAAGAACATGACAAATATTAACAAATTAATTTACATCCCAGTTCTGTCTTTATGAAAGCTATTACATCACCAAAAGTATCCACCAGCTGTGGTTATTCTCTGCAATGACCTGAATGTCTCATACCTGCATAGCTTCAGAAAATGGGGAGCTGTTCATACTTATGTCTATACAACTGATTGGCCTGAGACTATAATTTATCTTTAGCCAAGGGCAGAGAATTCTTATCTTTCTGTAGAAAGAGAACTAGAAAAGTTCAAGGAAGCCTAACACTGCATAAAGCCACTAGAAAGGCCCAAAATAATAGGTGCAGGACTCTTCAGGGAAAACAAGACCAAGAGCCCATCTGTCTTCCTACAAACACTGAAAAAATTTAAACAAAAGTAAATGGTACAGAAATGCATATAATTTAGGCACTTTCATTCCCTCCTGTTTTCCCGTGATGGATAATCCCGTAAGATTTTTAAGCTTTAATGTAATCAGAAACTCTGGGCAAAACCCCTTCCATAATTGTGTGTTAAGGTCTTACCATAGCTCTTAAACAATAAATTAGAAGTTTCGCATCATCTGAAAACTCTTGGGATCCGCATGTGTTTAAACACGGAGCAAGTAAAATCAAGCTGGAGGGGTTACCCATATTTTAAATATGCAGACTTAAGATCCTGCATGTTTCAGAGATTGTCTCCTGTTAGTAGCCCGCAGAGTTGAAGTTCAGTATTATCACAAAATGTCTACTATAAGCTTTGGGGGGAGGCGGCGGGGGGAAGCTTATTTGACTTCCTTCATTGTATAATTGTGCTGGGGAACAGCCCACAGGTATTTGCAAACATTCAGCTGTGGATTTGTGAAATTATACTACATTTACAAAAATACCCAAAACAAACCCAAAACTTTTGCAAGTGACTGTTCTCATAGATTTTTTTCTTAGACTTAAAAAATATGATGAAACTCTAATTTGATAGATTCTTTGATCCATAAGAACACATATACGTAAACAGAAGGGGTTATACCACCAAGCATAAGAGTGACAGTCTCAAACGTTAAAAGCAAATAAAATGAGCCCAGTTACCTTTCCGCCTGACCAAAAGTGCAAGCTCTCTTGTGTGAGATTCTCTGCTGGCTTTTATGAACATGACCACCTGGTCATGCGTGTGCTCTGAGATATCTCGGCCATTAATTAATACTATCTGATCACCTTCATTCAGTTTTGGAATGCATTTATCAGCCTGTTTCAAGACCAAAGAAACACATTAATGTCATCGCATCCAGTCATGTAATCAAGAACACATCAGGATATTAAGTTCATCATGTAAGCAGTCTTCAGAGCTCTCCTGACAAAGTTCTGTCTTCTGTGCCAGAAGTTACATGAAAGGATTCAGTTCTAATGCTGTCTTTCTTGTCTTGCTTCAAAGTCTCTCAATGAAGATGAGAAACAGTTCAAATGGCATACTGATAGCTATAAAAGGAATTTGTGTTTTTCAAACAGCCATTATCAGATTGCTCTTAAAGATCTACATGTCAGACATCAAGCCTCAGCAACCACTGGTTATAGCCATTTGCAAAGGGATTTCTGGAAAAAGTGTTTGGGCACATAAGATAATACAACAGTTTTTATGCAGTGAATACTGAGAGGTCCAAACATGATTTTGATTAACATAATTTCAGTAACATGATATATCCCCAGGCATGCATTTCTAAAAATTAAAAGAAATCCATACACATGTCATAATTTTGTTATTTATCAGATTCTTGCTTGGAGGACATAAAGTTCTATCTACAAATAGAGAATATTCTTTCTCACTGAAAGTTTTAAAAAGAAGATACAGGTAAGTACTCAACCTATGATGCTCAGGTACCCTGTATTTGGGACAAATTCTTTTGATATCTGTGCTGCAGGTAGGAAAGGAATTTTCATCTCAAATGAAAACTTGCATTATGTCTTGTCTTGGATACAGCAACTTAGATTTAACTGCTGAACCGTAGGTTTTGTTTGGCTTTAGTCTGCCACACTACTTGGTTGGCTTAGCTCCAAGTCCAGTGCAAAGCAATTCAAGCTATGGCCAGAATATGATGATGGTATGAAGGGACTATAGTACCTTTCATATGAGGAAAGGCTAAAAGAGCTGGGTGTATTTAACCTAGAGAAACTCAGGGACATCTTATCAGTGTATACAAATAACTGAAGGGAAAGTGCAGAGAAGATGGAGCTAGGCTCTCTTCAGTGGTGCCCAGTGACAGGTTAAGAGGCAATGGGCACAAACTGAAACACAGGAAGCTCCATCTGAACATCAGGAAACACTTGTTGTACTGTGCGAGTAACCAAGCACTTAAGCAGACACATTATTCAGAGACATCGTAAAGTCCTGGAGTATTCAAAAGCCACCTGCACATGGCCCTGATTAACTGGCTAAAGGGGACACTTGAGTAGACGGGCTTGGACATGATGGCCCCCAGGTCACTTCCAACCTGGTGTAATTCTGTAATATGAATGCATTGGATTCTACAACCCTTGAGTGGCAAGAAGTGTAACAACTTTATTATCATTGCTATCCTGATTTTTGTTTTGTCTAGGAAGTACCTGGCTACACAAGAGTGATACATGTACATTCCATTTAATTTGCTACGTGAATGACACATAGACCTTTACCATTATTCTCTATTCATAGTTGTTTCCCTGTATTACCTTAAGTCCAGCACTGTTAACCTGGACTTTATTAATCTAATGTTATTAGCCCTTTCAAGAAACCATCACCAACCCCACAAATGTGAACAAAAGTTCTAATTAGACCCGATCCTGGTTATGCTTTGCACTTACGGCTCCTAAAGCAAGTTATCAGCGTTATACTGCATTAACAAGTAGAAAAAAAAAAAAGAAAAAAAAGGAAGAAATAGAAAAGTGATAAATAAAAAAAAACTACAAAAAAAATGAAGGGTAAAAAAAAAAACAAACAAAAAAGAGGCAAGAATAGGAAGAAGAAATAAACTGGAGCCATCTGTGTCAGAGAATAAAGTAAAACTAAAGAAAATTTAAGACATGTATGAGTTCCACAAAGCAAGTAAAGAGGAAGAGAGAGAAATGAAAGATGTATGTGTGTAAAAGGAAATAAATCCCAAGCAGAAAAGCTGCTTATAAACTGTTAAAAAAGGAATAGTTTCTCCCAACATTTTCCAAAGATAAAAGGTATGAAAATAATGAAGGATAGGGAAGATTACCAATGATTAATATAAAAGAGGAATGCAAACAGGACAAGAAAGGGAATTAGGAACAGCCATGGTGTTCTTCAACAGTAATTTAACTAGTTATTCACAGTTCCTAAAAACCTCTCTCGCCATATTTTGTACAATTTAAAAAGGCAGAAGACTGCAACTGTAAATGGCTGATTTAGTCACTGAAATATTATTGAGATAGAAATTATTCTCTCTGAAATATAATTATTTGAAAAGATAACTGATACAAAGACCATATCAGGTCTAGGAGAGTCAAGAAGTCAGTAAGAATAGGGAGGGAATGGTTTCTGATCTCCTGAATTTGTCTATAATTTAGATTTCTTGGCTGGTTGCTGGTTATTACTCCTTATTACAGAAGGAGATGAATACCTTTGCTCAAAGAACCTTTGTTAATGATGAGACATGTTAAAGCCTCAGCTCTCTTTCTTGAATCATTTGTCTATATAAAATATATCTTAAAAGAGAATTAATTCATTCTATGTAGCATAATTTGCAGATTTTTCAGATACTGCACTTCTCCACACTATTAATTATGTCAAAGGCTTCCTGTCCTCTTGGAACACCCTAAGTTTCACTTTACGCTAATCACCTTGCTATTGCTCCAAGAACCATGAATACTATTTTTCAATGAGAAGTTCTATTAAATAAAAACACAACGACTTCTTTAGCACCTTAGGACATTAATACAGTTCGTGTGAAAAAAAAAAAAAAAATCAGTATAAGACTTTAGTTGAAAAAAGAAGAAATACACAATGTAATAAATGTTTGTTCTTTACACCTAACGCTCTCCCACACCAATTTTGGCTACTCTGCCTTACAGTCTTTGCAGCATACTAAATTGCTGTATTTGAGGGTGATTTTTAAAAGAACTTTAGGATATTAAAGGAAAAATAGTGCCTTATTTTGGTGACTAGATTTGCTTCCTACCTCCACAAAAAATATGGATCTTTTTGCAGGAAAGTGGGAAAAAGTGACATACAAACCTAAGAAATAATTTTAGAAAATCATATTAACAAGCAGCATCCCTGATTTACAGGGTAATGAGTGAATCTAGAGCAAGTTAAAATAGTAGCAAATACAATGAAGGAAAGGTATTATTTAGCTAAAATAACTTAAAAATGCTTTCTATAGACAGTTCAACTTGAATTTTCAAGTATCAGCTACATTTCATTAAACAGTCAAGAACAGGTGAAGTACAGTTTATAGAAAACAACAGAATCACTTTTATACTCCTATGCTCTACAAATAAGTATATAATTTTTCCTCTTGCTGTAACATAACATGATTTCTATAACACCACTGTTGAGCATATTGCACTGGATAACTGTTTCCAATTTATTCCCTGACTCCTGATAACCTGCTTGCTTGGTGGCTTACTAGGCTATGGAGCTTGTCACTTGTGTCTATGCCTATGCTATGAACAGGAGACACTTAAATGAAGTCTGTAAGTTAGAAGTTCAGTCCTTATCTAATCCAAGAGAAAAAACAAAACAAAACAAAACAAAACTCAGATCAACATTTTCAAGAAGATAATCTAAATCTTCCAAAGAAAATCACTGCCTCTGAAGAGGCATCTTTGATTCTTACTCTGGAATGAACCTGTTAGCTATACACTACCTTTGATACTTCAAATCACCTTAAGAAGTTTCGTAGATTGTCCATTAAATGCATTAAGAACTGTTTTATTTTCACTTTGTGGACTGAAGTTATAATGATAATTTCTTACAACTCTTTAATTCAAATAATTGTTGTAGTTCACAAAGGAGTGCTATGCACTGCATAAGTCAAGCCATAAATCATAAATCTGACAGGAAACTTCTCAATCTGTTTTTAGCTTGATCGACATCATGACACTTAGATCTCAGTCCTGTGACTGCTTATAAAATTTCAGAAGAGCCTATAAGATGCAGAATACATCAGATTTCTGGGATTAAGTTAGCAATATTTGCTATCAAGTTTGCACTGAAATTATTTTATGGGAGTTGGGAAATACGCTTTAGAAGGTGGTGAGTGAAAACAATTTACGACAACATGTCCTCACAAATTTATGTAGTAATTATTTAAAATTACCAAGACATCATGCTACTATATTTCACAATTCAACAAAAAAAAAAATTCTGATGAATGTTCCATCTAGACCATAAGTATCAACATAAGCAAAACTACATGGCAAAATAAGAACAGAGCAAACATATTCTCTGTCCCTTCCCCTGCCAAGTACTCTCCCATCCTATAAATATTTTTAGCTCTAAGGATTTCCTCAGCCTATTGCAATTAGTCTATTTGGTAACAGCAGATTTTTTCCCCCAAGTATTTGTCCTCTCTTGACCACCCACAAAATTATTTTAACTACAGCACCTTTTGTCAAGGAGTTTTACAAGTCTACTGTCTTATGCATGAAGAACTACTTGACTAAGCATGAAGAACCTGACTTTGCTAACTTGAGAGCCTGCAGATGTTCTGCCAGAATTCTCTGATCACAGTGCTCCTCATCTTACAGATCCTTACTACAATCCCCTTGAACTAGTTCTCTTCTCTGAGGCTGCAGGGCCTCAGACTACGTGCTGCTTTAATGAACACTATTCCATATCTTCAGGCATTACTCTTGCCCCTCATCAAACATTTTCCAGTTTAAGATGCATTTTTTGAGATGACAGAGGGAAACAAATGATTTTTCTATTGGTATCTTGTTTGGCTAACACTTCCAGATCTTTTAATCCGTGGTTCTAGAAACCACTGGTGAAATCCATTTACAAAGAGAACAGCTCAGCTGCTATTTCATACTAGTTATGGATGCCCAAAATTCCTACATGTATGGACCTTGGAGTGGTAGAGGGAGTAATAAAGGGAGGGATTAAAAGTCTTGAAAATTTACTTACAGGTGATCCTGGAGTTATTCTTGATACCACTAATGGCATTTTTTGATCTACACCACCCTGGAGGAATGTCAAGTAAGTAACAACCATAAATATACTATTGAGCATAAACAGCATTTTAAATAAGTAATTGGCTTTTTTTTAATGTTTGTATATATATATATAAATAAACTGTGCTTTGTCATTATAGGTAGGGTTGTTGAGAATGAATTTTCATCAGTACATGGGGGTGGGATAAAGTGTGTTTAAATACACCAATTAGATCCAGTGTCTTTGCTTACACCAATTAGATCCAGTGTCTTTGCTTGGCCATATATTTTAATAGGCAATAAACAAATCAAATGCAGCATTTATACTAATCCTACCCTTCAAGAAAACCTAATTCAACATTTAAAAGGCAGACAGTGTTCTTAGATGTTGGAATGAACCTGCAATGGATAAGGCAGGATCAAAGTTTCAGGCAACTGTACTCTGTTATTCTCTTTGCATCACATTCTATTACTACCCCAACTATATATGCCCATGGTGAAAAGATCAAACTCTGTCCCAGTTTTGATATTATGGCTACTTTATATTACTTCATTTGTTTTAATGGAATTTCAGTGATAAAATTTACAATATTTCAGTGAGAGCAATTTACAACAGTAATTTATTTCCATTTTCTTCATAAATTAATTTGCATCTTTCAGACAGGATTTTTAATAGATATATTTAATTGGATAGCACAGACTATTTAACTTGTTTAAAATACTGAGGTCCAATTTTCCAAAGATGCTTTATATTAGGCTTTGTATTGATGCATTATATTAGGCTTCTAAGTTCATATTTAAGCAGCCAAATAGGCAGTCTGCTTAGTAAATGTGCCATACCCATATGTAACTAAAACCCAGAGAACTAGTGGAGGCTTATTTCTGCAAATGTGCTTTAGCAGTTAAGGATTAGACTTCTAAAAAGTCTCAGTCCATAAGAAATTCCTGCAGGATATACTGCTTTGGATAAAGCAGTATATTCTACAAAATAATCATAAACTCAAAGCATACTACATCTATAAAGTCTTTAAAAACAACAAAAAGATTGCTGGTTTACCTTTAGATTAAATCCAAACTTCCCATCTTCATCTGGTATGATACGCACCAAAAGTAAATCTCCCTCAATTAGGTCATTCTGAAATATATAGAAAAAAAAAAACAAACCAAAGCTTTCCTAATTTTTAAAAGAAAATGGTAGCAATTAAAAAATAGTACATACAAATTTAAACATACTGAACAAAAACTATTCTATGATTCTATGAATATACAAATTAATGTTTAAAATAAGCATCGGCTAAGGTTACAGAATATACTTAAGATTGTAATCTTCTGGATTGTAAAAACAGCAACATAACAGCACATATATGCTCTGCTTACTCACTTCCAACACTGTTTCTCTCAGCTTTCTCAATTGATAGCTCCTATTAAAATTTTCAACATGTTGTATTTACTGGTATATGTAACACATTTGAACCAATTCTACTCTAAGGACTATGAAGAGACTACCTTTTCTCCAGTTTTTCTCCTGTAAATGAGTACATTGGCATCTTCTGCAAGAAATCCACAAGCTAGGAGGATTAAAAGTTAGCAGTAGACACTGGACAGGCAGGTTAGGAAGCTGTTCAGCTCTCGAAAAGTCTGGAGAAAGGGGAGGAATGATCTGCTACCATTACACTAACAGCACAAGCAGCTGCTTTCAAGGGAGTGAAGAATTCAAAGGATGATGTTTAGCCCTCCTGAAGAAGAAATGCCTGGGATAAAGAAGAGTCGTGCTACCAAGACATATAGCAACTTCAGTTAGCTCATCTTTCTCCTCGGAGGAATTAAGATTTAATCAAATAAGCAATCACATTCCACTAAGAATTTCCCCTGCAGATGCTTCTGAAAGCCTGGACACCACAAAAACCAATGCAGCCAGCAGAATTGCCTATCATACTGTATACACAATCTTGGATAAACTTGACTCAGACAAGATTTATTCTTATTACTGCATAAAATATACTCATCCTGAAATATAACCTTAGTTATGCACTCAATCTACAGTTCAAAGCTACATTCAGTACTAGTTTTGACTTTAAAAACATTCAGTTGAACATACCTTATCACAGTAGTACTGACTGGAATCATCAGTTGAGCTACTTTTTGTAATGTCATACGTTTCTAAGAACTGTTTATCCACCCCTTCCAATGGGTAAGAGCCAGAAATGTTACCAACTCCATTGGGAGACTGAGTCAAGGCTTTAGGTGATATATGCGTCAGAGAACTCCGCGTTGGACTGTTTCCCAATACATTCCTTTAGTTAGAAAGGATGAATAAATATTACAAGGGTACTGTTATCCAGATTTTAAAATTAGATAATAAACCATATAAATGTACTGCCCAGTTCACAGAGCAAGCCAACTTAGATTTAACATCACTTCTTTAAGTGCAGGGTAACAGGACTGGAGTATGATCTAAGCCTACCATTTGATCAGTGGATACCAGTAAGAATGCACAAAAAATTAGAGCAACAAAGACATTCTTAGCAAAATGCCTGGATATTAGCAATAAAAGGCACTGTTGCAGCAGAGTGGGAAATAATAATAGCATGAAAAGAGCTGAACCCCAGGCAAAAAGCACTTCAGTTGCCAATCCTACCATGAATGTATACACCATGTAGAGGACACAAAACTAAATGGAGGTGCAGACCTGGTCTAGTGATTCAAATACCTTAAAATCCAAGGCTAACTAAAGTCAGTAATTAAATACTTCAAATCTTAGAACTAGACAAGTTGCCTGGTGGTGCTCTAGAACCTTTCCAACATTCATTTAGCTACATATCCTCTGATGAAAAGGATGAAATGCAGATGTCTAATACAACAAGACCTCTCCTTTAATTGGACCAAACTCATATATACCGTAAAACTGGTCCATCTTTATAAATGGTATATTATAGTTTGTGAAAAATATGTCTTGGGGAAAACTCGGGTATAGTTCAGATGCAGATTCCTACCGCTATCATACAGCATTGTGAATGGCAAATCCTGAGTCCTAGCTACTGTAGCCCACTGCAGACGGGCCTTTCACTTGCATGATATATAACCATCATTTTGTAAGAGCACTCGACACTGCTACTGACAAATCAGCACTGTAACGAAGTACATTTGATCCTTGGAAGTACATGTGCTGTTAGTTGTTCACTGCAGTTTATTCCTAAAAGCAACATCAAACTCTCACAGGGTTAAAGTAGCAAGAGTATATGCAAGTAAAACATGACATTAAAATGTGTAAATTCAAACATTTATTTCTGTTCTGGTACTAGTCTGACTATATACATGAGCTTTTCTGAACCATTTCCAACAGCCACTACTAGCTGTCAATGAAGATGTAAAGCTATACACTACAGAGGAATATAGCTTAGGCTTTTAACATACGGAACTAACATTGCAGCAAACTTTAATAAATAAACCCCTTATTTCTTGACTTTTGGAAATCTGACTGGAATAAATATAAACATTCTGAAAGATGCCATCAAGCAAATGTATTCCTGCCATATTATTTCTGACATTCAGTTATACTACGTGTACGTGGGATTGGCAATGAAGCGTTTTGTGCAATGTTTGCAGAATTTTCAGTTATTACAGAAAACATTTTTTTCAGTGTTTGGGAGATTTTATTCACTTAGTGCTTTGAATAATTCCAAAATACTCTGAAGTAGTGAACTATAATGACACTTAAAGGAATTACATTGTCAAAACTGTGGGTTTTATCTGATAGCTTCCAGGATTTTTCATGAGTACTGTGAGGTCAATGTTAAGCAAGGAGGAATGCTGTATATATAAATACATCCCAAGCCCCCTTCCCAGAAAAACCCAGTGATTACAGAACATAATGATTTTCAATGCAGAAAAAAAATAACAGTACCAGAAAAACACAATAGATTACTTCAGTTAATGGTTTCTGGCACTATATAGTTACCAGATAAAATTATCAGGGTTTTTTTGCATCATTAAACTTTTACAACAATTTTTAAACCAACTTTTTAGTTAATAGTAATTAGGGATGTATTAGGCCTTAAGACTTTCCACATCCTAATCAAAACACCTTTTTTTTTTTTTAAATCTTTACAAAATTCATTGATTTATACATTTATTTATGTCTTTAACAATACAATACCACTATCTTAAAAAAAATCAGTTTGTTATGCATTTTACCACGTATCTTAAAGCTAGAGATTCCATAGTAGAGAAGTTAAAAGAAAACTCACTTTGGTGATTCTTGTTCAGATGACCTGTAAAAAAAAATATATATATATATATATATATATATATAAAAAAAAAAAAGGTAAACGTGCAAGAACTAGAAAAGCCTGCATAAATGCCAAAATATGTGCTCACAGTAACTTAAAGAATACTTATTCCTACGCTGAAATCAGACAATTACAGAATTCATGAAACACTCAAGAGAAATCACAGGGCAGCTCTAACCACTCTTCCACTCTTCTACTTTTGGCACAAGCCTAACTACAGACAACACACATCTGCTATGACAACTTACACTATGTAGGAGTTTACAGAGGCAATTATTTAGGAGGATTTACTACATCTGTTAAGAAAGTCTTCGTTGTGGATCGCAATGACAGGCATCATTAGCTGTATTTTTAAGAAGTCAAATGTGGCAAAATCTTTATGCACAGGTAACAAGAAATGATCACAAGCAGCTTCAGAAGCATGATGCTTCTTACACTTACGAGAGCAAATGATGTTGACAGAGAAATTTAAGACAAAGCGTAACTAAAGCAAAAGTGATTACACAGATGAGGACAATGCAGAACAGAAAACAAATCAGAATTTTCAGCATATAGCATTTTCAAAGGCTTTCAATTAACCTCATCAGAATTCACCTGAAACAGTGAGATAAACTATATTACATCAATTAAACAATAACTGTGATACTAAATTAAAGTTGAAAGTAAAAGTTAATAAAAGCAAAGCAAAGTAGGTTTAAGATAGCTTTACAAATTCACTTAAGTAGTGACCAAAAACCTTCAAGTGATATAAGACTATGCTGCAAAAATACAACATGAAGATGTTAGGTTTGAATGTAAAGCTGTTGAATTGTCAATTCACAGTACACAGTTACATTTGTAATTATTGTCTGTAAGGCAACCTCAGTACTAAGAATTTTGTACTATGTTTCATCAAGACTATAGTAGAAAGAGAAGCATCTGACTAATTAATTTTGCTTATATATATACTGTAATATAAAAAAATCCTTCCTTAAGAGGCAGAAGTGGTAAAGTTTGATTCTCAAAAAATTTGTGGAGGTTGATGTTGTGTGTGCTCTTTTTTTTTTTTTTTTTTTCTTAAAAGTACTTAATTTCCTCCCTTTTTACTACAGTCATGCCTCAATTTTGACTCCACTGACATCTAACCCACTCTCATACAAACATCTCTGTTTCTCCTTGTTCGCAATCCCTTCAGTGCCAGCAGTGCACAGTAGATCCTTTGGGAATGTGCGTGCACTTGCTGCATGACCAGCCCACATCTAAATGGAGCAGTTAGTGAACTCATAACATAATTGCTCAGTGAGAGAAGAATATCAGTTTAAGGTGGGTTTTTTTTTCCTGCCTAGTTACTGACTTTCACTGATCTTGTAGGAAACTTTTCATCTTTGAAAACTTGGCTCCTATATTAGATTTGACTGCAACTGTCCAAAGGTTCTCAAGTGGGAACAGAGGCAGACGGGCACTGCAATGACATAAGCCTTATTTCCTTAGGAAGTCATGCTAAAAATAAAGAATCATTGAATTTATTTTTGTTTAAGCTAATTGATTTCCTTGTGAGGCAAAAAACAATGAAACTGTACATCATTTCTATGTTTGGCATAGCTACACCTCTATTACCAAAATCTGTGTAGAATTCAAGTTGTCATAAGTTAACAATTTCAAAAGCTTTCAACCAAAATTTACACACATAGAATTGTGATTCAAATAGACATAATGTCTCTGTGTCAAATTTTATTATTTATCTTCCATCTTTCCTCTCAAGAGAACATGATAATTGGAAACAGAAAAAAAAAAAAAAAAAAAAAAAAAAAAAAAACCAACCTGGGACTCATGTGTAAAACATGCAGCAAATTTTTCATCACCTCAGTAATACATTTCGAGACTTTAATGCAGGATATAAATTTTAACTAATATTTGCTGAAGGCTTATTTGTTGAATTACTGCCGCTGCTGAACCCATGACACCTTTAATTCAAACATACCAGCTCTGAAAGAGTTACTGAAACATTCTGTAGCCTTCTAAAGTGGAAAAAGGTAACAAAAAATTTGACCTAAAAAATGACCCCATTCAATGCCTAAAAGAATTCATCAGGGACAATACAGCTGTGTCTTCCGAAAGTCCTTAGTAACTCAGCATGCTAGATCTGCAGAATTTTGCTCTGCAGCTCAGTAAAATAGTATTTCTAGCATTTAATTACACACCTATAAGATAAAGTACCTCAAACATGAATAACTAGATGATGTTTTGTGGCTATACAGTATTTCACATTTTTCTAACCTATCTTCTTCATTGCACAACATACTACAAGCACTATGTTTTAAGTCAACAAAAGACAACACTCACCAGACCAGCCATTCAAGTTCTCCATCGAGAAAGAGAGCTCTTCCTTGCAAGGAGATTAAGCTATCCATTGGTGTAGCTAACAAGCAAACACTTTAAAACTGGAGGCAATTTCTCTTCCTTATTCCCTAATATATCTAAAATAATGTCATTTCAATCTTTCACTCAGTGTGGATTGTTGTGATGATGATATTGATAAGAAAACTCTTTGCCCCTAAAAGTCTCTTATCTGTCAGGAGGACGGAAAGAAAAGGTCTTAAGGAAAGACCCTTCCCTTCTTTCCTATTCTGCTGTGCCCTACCAGGGTATTCTGCTATTCTGAGAACTGAGGATGATAAACTACAGAAAAGCAAAACCCCAAGAGAAAAGGAACAACTGAAACAATAGAACTGTAGCAAAACTCCACCTTTACAAACAACTGAAGGAAACATCTGTAAGTTTTGTTCTTGAAGTTCCTAAAGCTTCTTTATTCTGTTGGGGAGACTGAGTGTGCCAGCACTTCCATTATCACCTCTTTTCTGAGTGCTGACTATTAGAAGTGCGATTATTATTCAAAAGCCAAATAAATGGAAGATATTTGCAGCAGCACTTTTTTACTGCCTTTTGGAGAAACATATATACAGAATAGTCAGCATTTCTATGAACACAGAGACTGTGTAAGAAGGCAATGTAGATTCTTTGTGCTGCATTCTTAAGAGTACCATTACAGAAAAACTTGAGGACTTCATGATATACATAAATTTTTCAGCGATTTTTTCTATGAATTTCAAACATTCACATTTGTAAGCTGCTGCCATCACTCATAAAAGGATACTTTCAGCTACTCTGTATTGCCTCTATTGACCACATTCCAGTTTACTGACTTTCCACAGGAGTTTCATGTATTCTGATACTCTGCAACTGTTTGGCTTGCTACAAAATTTGACATATTACACATCAGCAATTCAACTTTGAGACTTATTTTTTGGATGCAAAATGTTTGTTGAACTGAAAAGAAAGTGGGGCACATTTCAGTAAGGATAGATATTTAAAAAAAGAGAAGTTTTCATGTAAGCAAAATATAGACGTACTATTTTCATGTATATTTAAATGGAAGAGCACATTAGAACTCATAGAACTCTTAGTAAACTTAAAGCCCTAATTTGAAACTAAATTAAAAGTTCTCAGATTCACTGCCTAGTATAATAAGGACATCTTTGGGAAAGACTGAAGTACAGAAACAAGGACAATGGACTCTTGTGAAATGCAGCAGATTTCCTAATACCAAGGAATTGATCATATCTGAACATGATTAAAATCTAAGGATAAATAACTTAGTGTAACTTGTTGAGGTTTTTTTATTTGAAATTTTCTACCAAGAAAGTAGTTAGTAGGACTTGGTTAGATACATCTGAAGGGTACTTTCACCAACATTAACGCTTTAAAAACTTTGTTCACAAAAGGAATTCTATTTTAGTTAAAATAATTATGTGTTCCAACAGTACATTCTCCAAAGCTCACAATAGAGATACACTTTATTGTTTATCAAAATGGTAAGCTGAAAGAATTGAACGAATGCAGCATCCGTTCAGGAAATCTATTTTCAGTGCAATACCTTCACCATGATGCACCACACTTACACCAGGAATATATATGTACTTCCAGAAATTCATAGCACAGTGCAAGTGAATTTCCTTTTTGTATACTAGTTCATAATTTAATTTCCTTCCCCTCCCTCCCAAATCCGGGACTGTTCATGCTATTCATTTATAACTAGCAAAAGATAGTTTTAGAATATAAATTAAAGAAGTTGGTAGCTTTGTAAGCATGTTTAAGAGAAAAGCTTCTACAAGAATATGTCGCATTTTAAACAAGTAGAATTGTAGACTCAAAGTAATTTAGTTTGGGAGGGATCTTGAGAGATCACCTAGATTCTTGTTCAAAGACCAGCCAACATCAAAGTTAGATGAGGGTGTTCAGGTCCTTGTCACATTGCGTTTTCAGACCCTCCAAGAATGGAAACACCTCCACGTTTCTGTCAACATGTATAAGGATTTAACTAATCTCAGTGTGATTTTCACCCCCACAGTGTCTTCAGCATTTCCCTTGCTGTAACTTGTGCCTATTGCCACACATGTTTTTATTGTGCATCTCCAAAAAAGTTGGCTTCACATTTTTCATAACTCTCTTCTGGCAGAGTAAGGCAACAATGCAACCAACTCCTCTTCAACCCCCCCAGCCTTCTGGTTCTCCTCATACATCATACGCTCCAATCTCTGAATAACTAGCCAGATTTATCTCACCAATCAATGTATGACTCTAAATATAAGATCTGTAATGCCTCATCTGTCAGTAACTTTTTCTTACTGACTTCTACTATACGTTATCACTTAGAAATGTGTTTTACAATAATCCTTCTGGTTAAACAGAAAATTTCACAGCTAATTTTTGCTGTTAGGCCACTGAGTCTGCTCTGAAGAGCAACCAAAACACTTGCTCCTATGCAGTCTGCTGTTGCAAACAAGACAGACATCTTTGATTTTCAAGAGAAACTGAACACTGTTCAGGTAGCAAGACCCTCCACCCAGCTTTATCAGGGTACTTTTCCAAGCCTACAAGCCAGTTATTTTTTCCCTTGAGCTAGTACATTATATACATGGTTAAATTCATTTATTCTTCCTAACAAGTACCACTCCCACTCAGGAAAATGTGCCCAAAACCATGAAAAAAGGCATTAAAAGAGCAAGCAACAGCTATATTTACACCCCAAACTATTCCACCTATAGTATAAAAAACATTTTAAAAAGCACAAGCCATTAAGCCTGAATTTACAGGCTTAATGGCTTGTGGTATAAAGGTCAAAAACAACCTCTGTTCCTCATATAAAGGAGAAATTTGTCCTACACAGGTAACATGAATAAGGTTATCCTGAACTGCAAGGAAATGTGTTTGCTTCAGTAACCCTTCGTACCTGATATGTTTTTCTCTGAAAGAAAGCCCAGCTTACTTTAATGAGACAACATTCAGTTAGGGGGCAAATGTGGGTATTAGCAACAATGCACAGTCTTCCAACAAGACCAGATTAAAGCCTTAACTCCACGAATAGGAAAGAATGGACAATACTCTTCATTTTCACAGTTACCAGCAGAAAACCATGCAGCTTCCTGCAGTTGGGTTCTCTGAGGGTAAGAGCATTAAAAACAGTGGCTTTCAGTTTTTCTTGTCATTCATTCATCCTCTTTCATTTGCCATTGCACTGTGAAGTGTGAATATCAGTATCACACCTCATGCACTAGAAGATGCTTGAGAAAAAAGAGAAGACCATAAAGGGAAAAATAAAGTTCAAAACTTCTCATATATTACTTGGCTACATGTCTTTATGCTTTCACAGCAAGCCTTGGACCTCGGTATTTTAAGTTCACCAAGCGATTAAAAAATGTATTATTGAAACACTTAAATATACAGATTTTTAATTTATAACATGCACCTGAGCATAACAAAACAAGAAATCTGATCTAAGCATTTTAAATTTTCACTTATTTACCTGAAGATGAAGGGTATCTAGATTCTTTCAAGCTTCCCCCCATCCCTGTTCTCGTAACATCTCAGCTAGGAAGAAACCTACCCATGAACCACTGGTTGTGATAAGCATTAAATTATATTTATTTCCTTTTTTTTTTGGTAGCATCAATACTAAGAACCAGGACTTGCTCTGGGGATGGACAGAGCAGCCTTTCAAGACAAAACATCTGATACAAGATCAAACATGTACACGATCCCAATATGTAATCAGTCTATTGTCCCAGTTAAAGCCAACTTAGTTTTGAAGGTTAGTGCTTAAATCAGAGATGTTTTGGAATTTTCCAACCTGGTCTTGAAATGATGCCAGCCTTCAATACGACTACTTCATTTTCACTGTACTCTTTTCCCCTTAAATGACACAGTAGCACACAGGTTACATTAGTGTCACAGAATAGCAAATCAGTAACGATTACTTGTTCCTCTATACTACTGAGGCTTTCCTTATTCCAAAGTTGGAAGCAACAGAGGTACCTTTACCAACAGTCTGCAACAGTGGTAATCATCAGGTACTATAACAGGCAAAAAGAGTAAAATTGAATCTAGAAGAATTGCCTGAACAAGCCCATCAGCCTCCCTTTAAAAATAATCAGCTGTAGTCTAAACCTGTTATACTGAAAGTGAAAAATGTTTCTCAAAGGCAACTCTGAGGTCTTCCAGGAGCTTTATTCAAGCTACCTATGAGGATAGCAGATGGTCAGGTTAAGCTCATGCCAGGTAGCTTGTTGGTACGATAGAACTCTGAGAAAACCTCTGAACAAATTAAAGAAGCTTTTCCACAGAGATACTTCAGAAATAAAGCCTTATCATACAACTTGTTTTCTACCTTAAAGGAAAACAATAAGACTTCATATTCGTAACTCTTCCCTGATGCATATTTCAGTGTTTAAGGACATCTGAAGATAAGATATGTAATCTCACAGAATGGAGTTTTCTACTTCGTTTAAAACAAGAAATTTCATAAGCCAGCTGCAGCAGTGCTTCAATGAAGGAAATGCAAATTTCTCAAGGAAAGCCTCTTTGGGAAAGCTGAAGTCAAGACTAGGGAAATCCAGTTTTAACTGAAAAAAAATGTCAAAAAAGTGCACTTACTATGTTTTATTTTAATATTGTTCTTGAAATCATTAAAACAACTCCCAAAACAATAGCAGGATCATGACCACGTGCATATTGACACAGGATAAATACAGTGAGAGTACCACATATAGTTAGAAGACGGACTGGATTACCTGCTCTGAACTGGTGAGGCGCAGCCATAACAAAGTGTGGTGTAACACAGAAAACAACCTATCAGACTTCAGAAGGCTCAGTGTGGGCTCTATAACTGTGCCAGTGTTATTTTTTTTTCAACGGCAGTAGCAGTAAGATGAGATGCCCAGCAGCAGGCCAAAAAAAGAGGAGAAAGAACTGACAGCAATGCTTTCTTGACAAAGGTTAGGGAGCCCTGGCCTAAACAAAAGTCTTCTTGAAGTCTTCTTCAGCACAGTCTTTGATAACAGGCTTTGTATGCAGCTGTGATTTGAGACAGCTAGCTTAGATAGGCAAACCTATCCATGCCCAGTGAATAAAGCTCTATTTAATATATGTTAATTTGGGATTAGAGCAATTTTTTGTCTATAATACCTATGTAATAGACAGCTCCAATCTTTTCTGCAGACACTAATCTGAGAGAGAAAAATTGCTTCATTTTACTATGTCTGAGCCTCAAATTGCACTCGAATGTGAAAGGACTTAAGGTAATTTAGGTCGCAGAAGCAGTCCAGCTGCATGAAAGACATGACTCACAAGCCTGCCCCTGGTTTTCTGTTGTTCATCTATGTGCATAATTTGCTTTATTTTCTAACTTTCTTTTTCTGGTCACAGCTTGTAGGATTTACCCCATAAATTTCAGTTAGAAGCTAGAATGTTCACACAATACACATTTTAAAAACAACCACTATGTTCTTCAGGGAAAGAATACAATACATAAACAGAATACTCTTGGACCTCATCTCCAGTATGCTCATTTGAAATATTTAGCAGTAAACAGTTCTAGGTGTTGACATGTTGATACAGTACCATATATTTAAAGAAATGGAAGAAGAAATGTTAACAATTGGTATGTTTTATGTTCTCTAAACTAAGAGCTGTTTCACATAATTTGTTTTCTAAATTGTGCAATGTTTTATAGAAATAGTTTGATTGATTTCTTTAAGTGAGTAAATAGAGCAAGGAAGAAAAAAGATTATTAAGAAAATTATTACACTTGGTATTGCCAAGAGTTAAAAAAAGGCACATAGGGAAATAAATGCAGGTGTATGTACTCTGCCAGCAGCGGTGGCTTGTAAGTTCTGACACCTGCCAGGTAGGTTTAGGAACACAGGAAATTTTGGCATATGAGCTTTACCTACGTATTTGTCTCAAGAAGCACTATATCACCACAGTTCGAAGTTAGGTGTGTTCTTGGACCACTTGTCGTTTTGACAAAAAGGACTTAAGATATTACCGAGGGGCTGAAGTGAAACATATGAATACTGTCCCTCTGATCCAAAAATGCTGATGGCAGCCTGAAAAACAGAGAAGAGCCATATCCCATGCTAACTGCAACTTGCAGTCTTGAGTTTCAGATACAGCAAATGAAACTGATGTGAACATATTCAGTTTATGAAAATGAAGTAGTTGCATGATTATAATTAAGATTTGAGGTCCCAGGCATAAAAATTCAGCGATTAAAAGTCATCAGCATAGAGGTATCTGTACTGCTAGTGCCTCTCAGAAAATGCTTCAGATTTTTTTCATACCAAAGCTATTCATTACTTATAATTAACGTTAACTACATTTTCTTCATAGTCTCAGCAGGCTAGTAGTAGAAAAGAGCCACAGGTCTCTAAAGACAATATATATTAGCAGGACTATAAGAAGCTACCTTTATCTCACCTCTAATGAAAAACTGAAATTGCAAATCTGTCTTTTTCCATAACAAGCTTCAATTATGTCAATTCAAATCTACAAAAGACCAGTATGGCAAATATGAGCAAGTAGGCTTTAAAAGACTTATCAGTATACTGTGAGGTGTCCTATAGTTAACATCTAAATATTCCTGAAATGTGGCAAAAGTCTAGAACAAGTACCCACATTTAATACTGAAGACAGGCAAGTTAAACATTTTTCTTATAAACCAGATTTAGCTGAAAGGAAAAGATTCCCTCTTCCAATAAAAAAATCAGGGAAAGACAGACTTTACTACACATGCAGTACTTAATTTTACTTTACATCTTTCAACAAGGGCAGTGGGGCAACTAGTAAGTATTGTAAGAATAGAAAAGAAAATCTGGGATGTGGACTAGAATGAACTGCTAAAAACATCAATGTAGAGAAGAAACTATTTGTATGGTTACTGTATATTTTACCTCAATCATTAAAAAGAAAGTACTAACAACCATTTTACTTTTCAAAGCTCTAACAGTCAGTACACTAAAGGATCATTCATTACATGTGCTACATTCTCCCTCCAAAACACACACTCTGTACTTAAATTAATTAGATTTATGCAAGCATTTTTCCAGTTACCTGCCTAGTATTAAATATTATAAGCAAGCCCAAGAAACCAAGAATGCATTGGGGATAAGACATATAGAAAATTTGTTTCATATCAGGTAACAACAGCCATCTCCTCCACAGTGAGTGATATTACTCAGATACTGTGTAGTCATGTAAAGCTCAGAAAATAAATGAGTGTGCTATTTTCAAATTTGGAACATCCTATTTTCACAATACAAGAAACAGTATAAAAACAGGTTTTCCCACTCCATTCTCAGTAGGCATAGAATAGGTGAAATAGGAAAGAAAGTGAAAAAATACAATGGAAGAAAAGAAAAAGGAAAATAAATGAAGAAAACCCAACAACATACTGTCAGGATACAATCCACCAGTTACAGAACACAGCATGGCAACTTAGTTTTCCTTCTACAGCTTCTGTCCTCATAATACCCTGTTATGGTCTGCTGCATTTACTCATAAAATACTACTAAAAGTGTATAATCTGTAAATGTTAAAGCACAGGAAAGACATGGCTTCCTATCTATGACTATTCACAGCATCTAGACACACTGTTTTATATATTATCATGGCTATTACTGATACTATTAGTACTAAGGCTCATCTGACTTCCAGTCAGAAAAATAGAACAATTTAAAATACCAGTGACAAACTCCAAATATGCATGCAATAATTTTTTCCTTCTTTTATAGAAGCCTCTCTGCTGTAACACAGAACAATATTATTGTATTAAAATTTTAAGAAAATAGTTTATTATTTAAAGCTACAACTGACAGTTGCATATTATCATAGAGATAGACGAGTCCTATCAGCTTCCATTAATAAATTGCTTCACAAAATACACCTTGCCTCAAAGTTACTAGGGATCACTGGAAATCATATTCCTTTTGCAATATTACACATGAACCTGCATTTTAATACATCGTATTTTCCTGCTGAGAGTCTTAAAGTGGCTTTGGTTTGGGTTTTGTTTTTTTTTTTTCTTTGAGACTGAATAAGACTTTCTACATTAATTCTGAAGTCAATATCGCGTTAATCTGAAGTAACTCATTAAGTTGCCTCTGCAAAATAAGAGTGAGATGTAATATATGATCAAACAATTAATCCGTGCAGAAAGACAGTTGCTTCAAACCCTGGAAGCAAAGCTAGCAGTGGTCAGAGTGCTGCAGGGGAGAACAAACTTGGTCCTCAAGTAATGTAGCAAAAATGCTTCTATGCAAAAGGCAGGCACTGCCATTAGACCAATCTACAGTTCCTCTGAGAGAGAAAAAGATGGATGACCGCTTGCCCCATTATGTTCTTGTCTTCACTCAAACACTGTACCTCTTTCAATTGACAATGCTGAGCTGAAGTCTTCCACCCTCCCCTCCCCCAAAAAGAAAAAAAAAAAAAGTAAAAGTTTATAACAGGTAGGAAAGAGATGCAGAAGCTACTAGGAAACAGGATATTACAGATATGCACAGGCATACCTTAACAGATTCTCTAATTTTACTGAGAACTCAATGACTGAGAATTGTTTTTTGTATCACAGCATTTTGCAGCTTTGCAATTTGTCAAAATAAAGCTTATGCAAAACTACTTTAATGCTATAACCAATGGTGACTGTTTTATACTAAAGACATTTGGGGTTTTGTTTGGTGTTTTTATAAAATATAAAAATAGACAATGAATTATTTGCAGATGTCCTTACCTCCTTTGTGGACTACGGTTTTGAGAGAACTCCGAATCACTGTCCTTCGAGATTGGAGAGCCCTTATATGTATAAAAAACATCCTCTGTTTCAGTAATATAACTAATCTCATTTGTAAGGTTATCTACAGATGAGTGTCGTGGTTTACGAATTTCATGACGTAGCCTAGGACTCCGCCTTAAAAATAAGGAACGCAAACACAAGATGGAAGATCAGAGTAATTCCTAAAATTTATCCAAGTGAAATTTCTATGCTATTGAGATCTATATTCTGAAATCTTCACAACAGGCATATAGGTCTCACTTTAAATAATCAACTTTTAAACATTTAGTATGGTCTACTAGGCAATCATACATTGCTAGGTTCAGCACAAGGAAGTGATTAGATTTCCCCCCCCTTTTAAAATGCTACTTGTATTGTTAGTTTTAATCATAAAATAATTCAGGTTCAAAGGGAGACATGGAGGTCATCTGGTCCAACTTTGTGCTGAAAGCTGGGTCAGCTGAGGTCAGAGCAGGCTGCTTAAAGCTTTATTCAGTCAGATAACAAAAAAACTAGGAGGGATGGAGAGCACACAGCTTTTCTTAGTAACTACTGCTCAGCTCTCCTTGTGTTGAAGTAGCTTTGCATTATGTCCAGTCTCTCATTTCAACATATATATGTGTTACCTCATCCTCCCACCATGCAACATTAAAGAACCTGGCCTCATCCTCCAGATAGCCTCCTCGTAAGTATTGCCAGGCTGTTATGAGGCATTTGAGAAAACTTTGCTTCTCTAGGCTGAAAAGGTGCAGTTGCCTTAGCCTCTCCTCATAGGGTAAATGCTCCAGCCTCCTGGTTACCTTGGTGGCTGGTGGCTTTTGCTGAATTTGCTCCAGTTTGTCAGTGTCCGTTTTGTACTAGCAAACACAAAAGTGGCTGCAGCATACTAATAAGGTATAATGAATGATGAGCAAAAGGAGGGTAACCACTTCCCTTGATCTACCATCTATGCTTCTGTTAATACCACCAGGTATTAATACAGCTCATGTACAGCTTGCTACCTAAGATTACCAGGCCCTTTTCCAGAGGGCTGCATTGCAGACAACAGCATTTCTCTAGGTTCTTCTTCCTCAGGCCACTGTTTTTGCCTTCACTGAACTTCATGTAGTTCCTACTGGCCCATTTCTCCAGAATTCCAAGGTCCCATTGGATAGCAGCCCTGCCCCCAGGCATGTTGACTCATCCCTCCAGGTCGGTGTCTGCAAACTTAATGAGCAAGCACTCTACTGCCTCCTCCAGGTCATAGCGATTTTAACCAGGACAGGTCCCAAGACAGACCTCTGCAGTACTCCACTTGTTATTGGCCTCCAGGTAGAGTATGACCTATTAAAACAACTCCCTTCTGAATCTGGTCATACTTTTTAAAAATTTATGAATTTTTAAACTATCTTGTTGTCTACCTTCTAACCTGGCTATAATACTATAAAAAGCCAAGCTAAAGTGGAGACAAGAGACACCCACTCTTCTCTTATCATCATATGTATTCTCAGAATAACGTTTGAAGGTATAGGTACACACAACATAATTCTGCTGGAGTACATACAAGAAGAAAAGTTAGAAGGCTGGAAGGTGTGGGAAAAGCTGAAACTGGATTTACCAATTAGGGGTAACAGGAGGTGATCGAGAAGGAAGGCTTTTGGTCTCTAGATGCTCAACAGATAAAGATCGTCTCATAGATGGGTTCCAAACCATTCCACCTATAACTTTTCTGCAGTACTGGCTGTTTACGGACCTGAAAAGAAATAAAAAACTGTGCATTAATTACTTAGTGCAGAAAAATTAAATGAAATAAAATACGTTTCTGAAAGTCAATTTTATAATGAATGTGTTTTAAAGAATACCCTCTGTTTACCCCTCTTTATCTATGGCATTTGCATTCGCACAGAACCATTTGCTATCCTTCACTTGCGGCAACAAAATATTTGTTGATCCGTGCTACAATGCTAATCAGAAGCCTGTGCAAAAATAACTTTTTCTGAGAGTTATTTTTAACCCAATTGTATTTAAGAAGATGGAGGGGAAAACAGGAAATTTGATATGTCCTATTGGCACTGAACTGAGTGCCTAAGAAAACATGGTTCAAGTACAGTCAAAAGATTCTACATGTTACCGTTAAAACTCATAAAAGCATAACAATTTACCAACTCACTGAACACAGGGCTGCTTTAACCATCTACCTGCTTTATCACCAAGTAAGAGCTACACCAGAGCACACTGTTTCCAGAAGGAAGCCAAATGTAGAGAAAGATATGGCATGAAAATTGTATCTCCAAGTCCGGATGACTTCTTGTGACAAGCACCTCACAAGATAAGGGTTGCACCAGAACCAGAACCTCAACTAGGAAAGCAACAGAAGTATCTTACTAGTGGAATTACACAGCATAAAGAAAAATTTAAACTGTATTAAAATTGAGATAAACTAACTTTCATACATCTTTTTACACAGCACTCCACAAGACAAGCAGGGAAATAAGCTCCCTATCTTCAAGTTTACAGGCCTAAGATTTCTCATGTAAAAGAAGCAATTTCTGAATTACAGAGAAACCACCTTTGGCTTACTAAGTGCTGTACGATACACTATGGGCAGGTGGGATAGCACAGTAATCAAGGACTTCACTATAGATTTGAAATGTCTCAAGTTTACATAGCATAAAAAAAAAAGTTTATGCTGTGACTATTCCTCATGCAAATATCAAACCTAAAGCATGACTTGCATTGTGCGGCCTTTCATTTAAACAAGTAGAAGATAACAAGCAACGCAAACCTTTTTTTCTTATATTCTAAATTATTTTACATATCTTGTTCATGCTTATAAAGCAAATTAATTCCTTCATCTTCTAAGTATGTACTTTTAAAGCTTTTCCCAGCATCAAAAATTAAGAGGGGAAACTTAATATGAAGTGTCAACATAACAAAATCAGTTACCCATGTGTATTTTCAATCTTTGTTAACACACAGTTCCTGAACTCATGAGAAGCTTTTGCCTGTATTACCCATTTTGTTTCTGTAAGTCTTCTGTATGCCAGTGATAAGCCACCACATTTCTCTGGTCTTCTACAAAAACAAAGAGTTCTTTTAAAGAAGCCTTACAGGGGTGAAGCAGAGAGGGAGAGTAGAAAAGGAAGATTTATTACAAAAAGTGCATCTTGAAGAATTCCACATATCTTGCATTAGTCAGCCTGCCTTTTCTTACAAAGGCCTGTTCATGCCTTTTCCAATGCAGGTGACTTCTGAGATGCAACGTAACTTGTGTGATGGAAGCCAGATTTCCAACCCCTAATCCAAACCCCTAACCCTGTCCACAGAATCACTTTAACAATAAAATTCTTTAGACATTTCAATTAAGGCACAGAACATAATCTCCTGAACTCCAAATAGCTGCTCTTCAGATGTCAAATACAAACATACTTCACAGCAAACATACTGAAAGGTTGCCAATGCCTTTCTGGAATGGGCTGTAACATCTTGCAATGACAGTTTCTTGCTCTCACCTATTATCAAGGTTATCCTTTGTAGGAAAAAAAATAAGTATGTTTTTTATCTTTTCAGCAAGGAATAAAAATCCACCTAGAAGAGGTTATTCAGCATTCAGTCCACAAATGCTGAATGAACTTACCTCTCAGATTCTGGGAAATATAATTCAGCTTACCTTTAGAATATGGTTTAAGGTGATTTATGCAACTCAGAGTCTAATTTAAATAGAATGCCACTACTACCTTAAGCTAAGAGAACCTAGAAGGGTACAGAGATGTGCAAATAAGAAACTGTACTAAAGGGCTCCAAGAGTTCAACTATCTGATGCAATAAACACTAGGATATGTGCCTCACATGACTGTAAAAGAATGCAGTACAAGAAAGCCACAAATTCCTGATTAAAAAAATGTGATACTTAAGGTGGTGAAACCTGAATGCAACCTCCTTCAATGCTGACACAATTTGGATGGAAAGAATTATTGAAGACATAGCTTGCATACAGATTGGGGCACATCTACAGGCAGAACCGAACTCTCACTCCAACTTGAGCTATCACTGATACAAATCCTTTTGTTCACACTACAAATCAATACATGCTTTCACACAATACTTACTTTGCTGGATTTCTAGAACCCAGAGTCCAATAATTTGACAGTATCTTTCTTTCATGAGGTAGTGACTTCTTTGCCTGAAAAAATGTGTGATGCTCTACACAAGATTTCCAAAGATTTTTGCATGCTCTGTAATTTAACATGTTGAAGGCAACAATATGCTCTCTGGATTCATTCTGCAAGGTAAGAAATACCATGTTTCAATACATACAAGCAGATCAAACACAGTAGAATGAGCTCACAAAACAGCAATAAAATTACTTTTAAACAGAAAAAATGTATTTAGGGAAACAAAAAATTAGCATATACTAGATTTTGAGCTGGAGATAGTCAAAATAGCCCTGTGATTACTGAAAAATGGACACTCCACAAATTTAAGCAATATTGGAAAACTATTAAGTTTTTCAGTTTCTGAACCTTACAGTGTTAAGGAACTATTTAAGTCTAGAATGGCAAAAATTTTGTATGCACAAGTGTAATATAGAGCTCATCCAAGTACCTAATGCTCATCCTACAAGTTCAAAAAGAACGGTATTTTAATAGTTTAATTACTAAGAAATGAGGATTAGAGAAATTTGTGGTCGCCAAGGTAAAGGGAACAAATCCCAATAGCTAAAGTGAGTGTCTTGCTATTTCAGCATCAGGGAAGAACTTTGCATCAGATATACGCCTATTTCATTCACAGAGAATTTGAAAATATCTACAGTGTAGCAAGTAAAAATATATTTTAATATGCAGAAAATGAAGTTGGTTTTAAGCATTAGATGAGCACATCTGAAATAAAGTTTCATTTCTGGTAGCTTTAAAATATTGCTTGTAAACCCGCATAGCTTCTATCCCTACTTTAAATCTTGCACCCTTCATTAAGTCTACATGTCATGAGCTTTTATAGCATCAGACATTCACTGATTCATCAGTCCTGCTCCCCAGCTCTTATGAAGCTCTTCAGCAGATACAGAAATATTGTGTACTCCTATCAAGTAGCTGATCAACAGACTGAAGCAGTGGGAGGGTAAAAGAAGGTGAGGAGCAGGGAGAAAGTGAAATAAAGTAAGCTGACTCTTCAGAACAGGGCCGTAAGAAAAAAGGAGTAAGAGAAATAAGGAAAATAAACATGGCATATCTGAGATGACTGCAAATTCATAGCCTCTGAGAACTTTCTGAAGATTCTCCAAAGAAATCTACATGACACACAAAACAAATGTTACAGTATTTTCACGAACTTGAATATGCAATGTTTACTCTGCTTTCTCTGCATTCTTCCATCTTCCTTATTTTCACCCTCATTTAACTATTTCTTCCTGTATTTCAAGTAAAAATCTGATCAACTCGAAAACTGACACCACCTCAGTCATCTGCCCTCGCAAACCCCAAGTGACCTACCAATCTGGAGAAAACTTTCAGTAATCCAGCTGCCCCCTCACTCCTACTGCACTGCAAGAGCAAGCTTATCCCAGTAATACCACTGAAGTACTGCAGGCTTGCTGCCCTGAATTTCAAGCAAAGGAGGCTAACTGTCAAGGATGGATATATCTAAAGATTTAACAGCACACCTGGTCTGCTTTTTCATATCTATTGAGAAAGAGTAAAAAGGTCAGGTTGCTGGCCCTATTTTTCCTACAGTTCTGTAGATCTTTCAGCATGATACAATGTGTATTGCTGTAATCTCAAAGGGTTATGAAATAAAAGAGCTATGATCACTTAAAATGAAATCAGTTAAAAGAATCAAGCACCTTGAACTGCCACCATTTATCAAACATTTAATTGAGCAAGCTTTAAGAATACTGTCCTCTTCAAGGGTCTCCAGAAAGAGAAATTTCATTTTTGACAGCAGTCAAGTCTTTATGCAATGAGCATACATTTTATACGATTTGAAGTACAGAAACCGTTATATATTGCCATTGAATTCTTCCATATTCAAAAAAAAAAGAAACACCAAAACCTGAAAGTACATTCATTTTACTATTCACTGTTACTAATCCTCTCAGAGAGGGTTCTGTTCCTACATTTATTCTCACAGACACATTTGGAAATTGCTGTCCATAAGCTTGCCCATATTTGTATACTTGAAGATATTTAAAATTTAAAATGACTACTTACCAGTGATTTTTTAATTCTCAAATCTAAAGGGTAATACTTGCAAGTGCAATATAATTACACTGAGTGTAATTCAAATACAAGTACACTCACAAGCTAATAGAATAGTTTGCCAGCCACTTGCTTCTTCAGTGAAATACATACAGAGTGAGATAAGTTTGCACGGAAATTGTGTAATTTATAAGCATACAGCTTCCAAAAGACTTAAGATCCCTTTATAGTGGGTTAGGACATACTACCTCAAAAGAGAAAACAGTGCCATTTGTGCATGCTATGTGTGTAAGTGTTCATACGCTAACAGTATCTCTAGATAGTAACTTCACTTGCACATGAGCCCTGAAAAGTAAGCATGAGTTCATACATGCAGACTCCTCAAATCTGGAAGATATCCACAAAACTTGGGCAGGGGTGGGTGGGGATGAAAATATTCTCCTTTTGGATAGGAAAAAAGCATCTATAGCAATCTGTGTTCAGCAGACCTTCTAATCAATGTGGGTTAAGAAGTCTTCTTGTAACACAACTCTTATCAGTGTAAAGAACTCATTTACTATTGGAAAGAACCTTCACAAAGTTTAGGTTTCTTTTAACATTTTCCTTTTATAATCTATCCAAGTTTTATCTGCAATTGAATGAAAATATATGTATATCTGCTGGTCACTAATTTCTGCAAGACCAGAACATTAAACATTCTTTTCTCTTTGTAAAAAGCTACCTAAATTTATCTGTTTATATTGTGGCAGCACAGTAATGTACTCAAGATTCCCCCCCCCCCATTAAATAGACTAATATGACATCTGTTCTGCAAAAAGTACACAGCATTATGAAGATGTCTGTTAAAGCAGAAAATTTTAATATCAGCTATCTTCATGTATTTTGCCAGCTTCTAAGGCCCTCCATGTTATATGCAGCAGGAGGAGCATTATCCCCGTTTCTAACCTTATGTCTTTTGGCTGCAGAGCTCTAGCTTTCTTCAAGAATCGTCCTTTCTCCCAAAACTGAGACCCATAATCAGAAGCGACCTCACAAAATCCTCCTAAGCTGTTTAGTAGCTTCACTGCATTAAGGAACTCTACAAGGCAGGGAGAGCATCAAGGAAAAGAGCAGCAGATGCTGACAAAAAAAGGGAAACATGCCAGGTTACTAAATACTGGAGAAAGAATGAAGATCTGCATTTACCCCGAGTCCTTAAGGGAGAAGAAACCTGCATAGCAAAGATACAGTCCAACAGACTGAATGTGGAAGGATTCAGTATTGGAAAGGACACAAAAATGGGAAACAGAGATGATGAGCACCAGAACGGTAAGGACAAGTTAACAAAACAGAATTTCAAAGGAAAGTTACCACAACAAAGCCTTCTCATCCCCATTTTATTGTCTTCACATTTAAGGAAAAAAAAAATTGAAGATGACCACCTGAGGAAAAGAAAATGGACTACTTACATGTTTTTGTCGTTGTTGTATAAAAAACTTTTTCCTTTTAAAGGAAATTTTTAATATATTTACCCTAAAAGAAAGAAACAGACTGTGAAATACTAAACAGTAAGAGGGATAAAACAATGAAAAATAATACCACATACAACAAGCCTAAAAGATTATACCTATTAAATATTCAGAGAACAATAGGCAGCCATCTTCTGTGTTGATTAGCAAATAGGTGTCAAGTAAATCAAAGGAAAAGTTCTAGCTAAGAAGGGAAAGCCTTTTGAAAATTAAGATTCTTCTTCATTTACTCCTTAAATAGTTCACTAGCAATTCTCTCCCACCAAATCTATTCTTGCATCAAAGACTTGATGACATCCTTTACCAAGCTGCACAAATGTTAAGCGTGTCAAGTTCCTATAATTTAAGAATCATATGACAACTGTGACTAAAAGAACAAAATTCAAGAATCTAATGAGAGCCTCAAACCACGACAATGACAAAGGTTGGTCATAAAATATATGATATTTCCCACAGACTTCACAGAACTGGCTTCATAATATGAAAAATACCATGTACTTGTAGTAATAGCTAGAAAAACACTGTAGTTAAAATTATAATCGTTGAAGGATGAAAACTCTAAGAATGAATATTAATACACTTTCCACTTAATTTGTTAACATTCCTACATAACTTATATGATAATTTTATACAGAACTAAACACCTCACATATATATATATACATATATAAAATACAAATAAAGAATTTCTAAGATAAGGATTACAATTGGAATTGGTGCTCAAGCAATTTTCAATTTAGTTAAATGCTTATCAGTTTTGCTAAATTAAACAAACTGCTAGGAGCCCACGCACCTTCCTACAGTAAAACATGATTTGCCTAAAATACCTAATTTCTCTCTGCAATACTTCTACTTCAATAACTGTAAATCTACACATTTTGGGTAAAAAAAAAAAATCATCTGTGGTCAGCTGGAATCATATGGATGCCTTGGGAAGTTACTTAAGGTCTGACCAAGTAACATTTGCCTGAAAAAAAACCCACACCATGAAAAGATTTTGGAAGGTTGCTACTAGAAGTTTCAGAATATTCTTGTCAACTGATAACATTTCACAGCATCTTAGTCCTCATCAGGTATGAACCATGTTGAAGGTCATCTTCGTTCTTACTGCAGTTCCTGCATTGCAGCCATCAGGTTGAGACAATGTCATATTGTTCATTCCCGATTACCCACCATTCCTCTAGCAGTTTCTCTGAAGTTTTCAAAGCTAGAAACTGCGCACATTGGACAGTATTTAATACATAACCTCAACTGCTGCCTGTGTAGAGAGCGCTTGTACAGTTTTTGCCATAAATATGATATTTTACTTGCAAAACAAATTTGGAAACTATCACAAAACAGTCAAGCCACCCCAAGAATAACCTTACAGAGCATATAGAATACTACATTAAATCCAGAGTTATTTTTTAAACCTGTCTTGACTTGGATTGCCTCTGACTGATCAGTCAGCTCTTTATGTAAGTTGCTTTGATTGAAAATCTGCCTTTTGCCAAGGCAGTACTCTCTCACTGCCTCTATTCCTGAAAACTTTTGGGTCCCCTTTGACTACTACCATATGGCTAAATTGTATTGTTGTCATGCACTAATGCTGCAGAGTATTTAAAGTTTCGGAAAAAGTGGTTTGATGGTGTCTGCTGCCACCTTGAGTTCCACCACGTTTATGGTGAAGCTTGCTCAGCCTATAGAAAAAACTACTTAGTACAAGTGGTGTTACATAAAAAGCCTAAATACTATTTCAATTATCTGAATATGGTCTCTTTGTATTTTTAGGCATATCCTGTTCTGTAAGGAATCTCCTTACCTCCACAACTTCAGCTCATGACACATTAAAACTCCAGACATTACAGAAATATATCCTGCTTTGAGGTCTAAAAAAGAAATTGAAAATTTATACTGAAATGCAGCACAGTGTAGTCTGCTCTGGTGACTTTTCTTGTTTGCTTTTTTGAGTGATGGAAACCAGGGTGGGCAGGGAATGGACACCATTCCTACCTAAAGTCTTATTTAAGACTAATTTGTTCAAGAATAAAGTAGCAAAAAGTTATCCCCTATGTAGTGAGGTTTTGCTCCTATCAAGTTGAGAAGATATTTTTAAAGAGAGAGTAGGAAAGCTTGGAAAAATTGCATTATCTGTCAGCTGAAAATATTGCTGCCTAAGCTGAAAAATCTGTGGGTTCTATTCCCTAAATTTACTCTTGTAAATGATAATGTTTTCGTGAATGTTGATTTAGCTTCTGTATTTTATTCCTCTGGGCTCTCCCAGGACTAAAAGCACAGGAAGCTGTGGACTCCTCCTGTTTTATGTGCTAAAAAGGTCCCTCTTCCTTCATTAGAATAAATTATATCATTCTGGATTTTAAAATGCATTGCTATGGAGTTCAGGAATAACTTTCATCTACTCATACCCAAGGTCACCAAGTTGGCAGAACAAGACTTGATGAAGACAGAAAATGTGCCTCCAGCTAGTAGTTTTTAAAAACTGCAGCTTTTTAGAGAAGCTGAGAGATTGACAAATGACAGGGCAGAGCTCAGGGCACAAAGATGAAAGGTAAGAGTATTTTACGCTTCAGTGTGCATTAGAAATGGAAAAATACAACATGTTGCTGCGCTGTATGAAAGCATTATTGACAGACATTTGGGATGGCTACAGAACATCCAAGTGAGTTGAAATACAACTCACTGCAAACCAATAAAAGAAAAATCCAGAGACTGTGCAGGACATTTTCCACTAAAATTTAAATTGAAACCGATTTTATTGTTTTCCCCTAGGAAATACCTATATGGCTGGGTTCATAAATGAAAGAATAGAATGACCTAATTATTTAAGGAATATTGCTAGAAAGTACCTTTTTATACAATTAATGGGCAAAAAAGCAAGTTAACCCATCAGAATGCACTTTCCTGTCATGATTAAGAACACTAAACCATCTTACTGCAAACATTCCACAGAAAAATTACAACAAATTACATAATCAAATCATGCATAGCATGATAAAGCTATACTTTATCAAGTATGCAAAACAGATTCACAACTTATTTTAAATAAGAAAAAGTGGAAAAGAATCTTTCTGATCCATACAAACTTAAGGAATGCCCAATCTCCATATAATTTCTAATTTATATTAGAATTTTAGTATAACTAATAAAGCCCATATGTACTATAAATAATTACAGCTTAACTAATTTCTAATGTCATTTGTGTTAGACTTGTACACATTGCTGTAGAAAATAAACTGCACAAAGAAGCATGATGCATTCTAATGTTTTCAGTATCACAGAATAATGAAAAGGTCTCTCCCCTGAAACTCCAAAACTTGTTAATGTTCTATAGCCTTGTTTATGTTACACAACCTTGTTTGATGACTTTCAAAAATTTATCTAGATTATATTATCCAAGCTCCAGTAAACCTGAAACTCCAAAGAAGCAATTCTACATTTTATTTCCATGAAGCAAATACCTTCTTGCTGAGTGACAGGATAAAACGATCACACCAAAGCTGTTGAGCTTTAATGGCAATACTGTTGCTTGGGTTTTTTTAAAAAGACATATTGGTGGGTATAACAGCAGTGAATCTCTAAGATCACAAGGTCCTCCTAATCATATACTTACACCTTTATGCGAGTTATCTCAAGACTTCACATAGTGCAAGGAGTTCGAAAGTCTTACAGAATAAAAAGCCTAGGCAGTAAGTTTAATTTCTATCTCAATACAAACAAATACAATGATATTCCATTACGCACAAATTTACGTATTGCAGGTTTCTTTGGAATAAATGTTAAAGCAAATGAAAGTAAGATTGAAAAGGTCAGACATATATTTTTACTAGTAAAGGATTTTACCAGGGATAGAAGCTTGTGCAGATGAGTTTTCTATATACAGCAATTCCACCAGATGCAATTCCAATCATGAGATCTAAATTATGGAGATCCTGCAAAAGAAAAATACTGTAAAAACACAGATGTAGTTTGTGTTATTCCAACTTCTCTACTAAATTAAATTTTAAGTTTTCTATACTTATGTAGCTATTCCTGAGGCAAAAATTCAATCACATATTTGGATTTCTCTTCACATGCATATTTTTCCTCTGATATTATCTACTAGGCACAATTTCACTCAGTAGAAGAAGTTATAATGTTTGTCTTACTACACTAGATGTTCTTTACATCAGTATCAAACTAAATTTTCAAGTCCAGCCTTATTAATCTTATCATGGGAAAGAAACCAAAGTACTTCCCAAGACCAGCCAAGGTAAATGTCATAGAATTTTGGGAACTGAACACAAATGTCCTGACTAAGCCACTTAAAAAGACAAAAGAAACAATTGCTTATTTTCTCCTAAAAAAAATCTTGCCAACAAAGACTGGACAGGAGATGAGCACAATTCTGCATATGAGAGCATGATAGAGGAATATACCCATGTACATGGATATTCGATACATTAAAGTAAATTCATTGCTAGCTAAACTAAAAGCTGTGCATTAGCTTAACATACTCATCTGGAAAAATTAACCCACATGTTTACAATTCTTTATAGGTATTGAGAGACTCAAGAGGAAACACATGCTTCCATATAAGCTAATGCTCAAATTAAAAGGTTGGGGAGGACATCAAATTGTCAATTTGAGTTTAAACCCAAACTAATGTCGCAAAAGTCACAAATCTTGGCATCCTATTTCTCTGTAATCAACGCATAGAATCATGGAATAATTAGGGTTGGAAAGGACCTTAAAATCATCGAATTATAACCCCCCCACAACAGGCAGGGACAACTCCCACTAAACATTATTAAACAAATCTGTAAACAGAGACGGACACATGCATAAATGTACATGTAAGCATAGAATCCACTGATTAAAATAACAGGGTTGACTTAAAAGTAATTGCACACTATTTTCTGAAGGATGACCAAAGATAATGGATTCTGTTAAAGACTTCAGTAGCTTAGATGCTCCTCTAGATGGTACTCTGTGCTCAGTTAATATATGATTTTCTTGTATGTCCAACCCCGATTTCTTTATATTAAGAAGGTACAGAAGAATAGAACAGATAGCATGTGCTGTAATAATACAGTGGAAAGTCTACGATAAATCCTTTAAATATAGTTGCATAGAAGCACGATAATAGCACATGAATGAAGCTGAACCAAACTTGCATTATTTATAAACCTCCAGGGATATACCAGAGTAGTACACAGAGAATGAGCATAATCTATTTAATACATAGTGCATTAACGCTGAATACTGACAAGATGAGAGGAATATTAGTGCTATCTCTGAGAGTATAGTAAAAGAAAAATCATTAGGTAGGTAGCAGCTCAAATATGCCCAAGATCAGCCAAAATTATTAGTAAACCTCAGCTACTTGCTGCTCCACTTTGCCAAAAACTGTTGCTCGAGGAGCTAGTTTAATCTCCATTGGAAAAAATGCCTGAACTGCCAGTTTATGCCAGCATCGTGCAGGAATCCAGAATTGATAGCCCTTTATTTTAACACTTGGAGAGAAAACTTAAGTATTTCAGCTGATAAACTGTATGTACGTTAGCTGCCCCTAACATGATAAAGCCATCCTAAAGCAGGGCTAAGCCCTGCATTATTAGCACATAGAGCTTACTCCAGGTTCCTACTTTTAAAAATCAATACCAATTTAAAAAGCTTTAGGAGAAAAAAACTGAAAAACTACATGATTTAGCAGAAATAAAGGATTAGCTAAACACTTGATAAGGATTACTTAGGCTAAACTATTTTGTCCAGGAGCTTTCCCAGAAAAATAAAAATCATTCCCCACTCCCCTCTGTCCCAGTCCAAAATACTAATCTCCCATGCTATTTGTTATAATGAATTCATTGATGTTATACGAAGATTGTATGATTTTATGAATCCCAGCAGCCAGTGAAATACTGGGAAATGCCTCTTATCAATGCACACCCTGTATCTGAAAGATCTCAAATTGATTTTTAGTGGTCATCTTCCACACTGTTAAGTACTGCTTAGATTTAGCCTGAATCAGAAAATACAAGAATAAATTTAAAAAACAAAACCAAAACCCATCCAACCAAAAAAAACAAGTCATAACCAAACCCTTTATATTCTTAATACTGTTAGAAATTCAGAGAAAATGAACTCTTAAAACACCTGCCAACTACATCATAGCACTCAACAGAGCATTCCTTTTCTTTCATGCTAAGACAATCATAAACTTAAGTAAAATTACTAAGTAAAATATATCGCAGTATTGAAACAATTTCTGTTAAAAATACACTATTATTGCTTCAAGGAGATCTAGCTCAGATGTTTGAAATTCCAACATCTATGCTACATTGAAAAATGTGTTGAAAATTTACCCAACTCTAAATAAAAGGGACACACATCAAAGTCAATACTCAAATGCTAGTGTTTTCTTCTGCTATCAAGTTCATGTAAAACACACTTTTTTTTTTTTTTTCAGGTAAAGAAATCACAATGTAAACATACTCTACCACTGTGCAATTCCACTCCATAGAATTCAAGTGTTCGTGCTATATTTATGTAGCAGGACTCTGCTTCAGATTGCTTGAGGCCACTGAAAGAAAGAAAAAAGAAATATGTATTTACCACAGTCAAAAATAAAAGCATGATATTATTTTTATTTCAAATGTGGGAAACCAGAAGACACTCATAGCCCAGTGTCTCACAAATAAAACTCATTAAATAGCGCCACAAGATCCTCAGTGGTGAAGGCCCTCCTAAACTCTTCTCAAAAATGGAGCAAATTACACCTTAGCCATTCTGGACCTGTTCTACTGAAAAAAACATTTGTATATGTTTTGTTTAAAGGGGTGAGCAACCAATTTCCCCAATAAAAACTTTCTTTGTAACAAGAAGCTGTATTTGTAAGATACTCTATATTGCCTCTCAGAAGAAAGTAATTTAGAAGAAAAATTAGAAACAACGTCTAAAAAAAAAAAGAACAAAAATAAGGTGAGAAAGAAAATTAAATTATAGTTATGAAATTCACAAAGGAAAAGCCATCCAAGTTCATGTATAAATCCTAAAATACTTTTTTCTCCTGCCACTAAATGTGAAATGTGCTGCAAGACTTACAAGGATCCTATATTTGGGTCTTCTGGAAAGCTTCTACGACTCTGATGCCATTTTGCTCCTCAGTGACAAGGACCCAAAAATCCACATACCTCAAATAAGCATTTTCTACGTCTTCACAGAAAGGCCATATGGAATCTACTAGGAGGTTTTTAAAACCAAAGAATCCAATCAATAATCCATTCTCATCAGGTATGTTACTAGTACTGACCTAGACAAAACCACGTCTCAGACATAAATATTCACTATAAATGCCAAAGAGGGATGCAAGAAATACTGCTAGGATGTACAATAATTTGTTTCTTCTCCTTGCACTCTGAAACAAATAGTACTGAAGAGCTAAGTTTCAAAAAGGGTGTTAAAACAATAAACATTTTTCCCAGTCCAGCCTGCTGAAGTATTCTTATTCAGAACTTCAACTTCTTCACTCTACTAAAACCACTCAATGAAAGCATCAATTATATTAAAAGAACCCAGAAAAGAAAGGAATCTTTCCCACAGACCTCACCACACCTCTGTCTGGACCAATAATAACTACTAGTCTTTCCTTTGCAGGACACAATCAGTTTTATATCTCTGACAGCACTAAATAAATGAATTCAAACTAACCACTTCAAGACTCTTCAGAGTCTAGATATGATGCTTCCTAAGGACGAGCAGATTTATTCATGCCCATCTGCAAGTTTCCCTCTAAAAACTCCTGAGCCTACTGGAAACTGCTAATTAATTTGAAAGTAGAGGCTTCTGCTGCTGCATTCCTGAATAACAACTGCTAGGAAAGGAGTCTACATTAGGTACCCATACAGAGGGAATGGCTGCATTTAGAGTTCAGCAATTATCCCTTTTTTGCCCCATAAATAACAATGCAACATACATGTTCTGGACTGCAAAGCAGCACACTTAAAGTTCAGAACTACTTACTACACCCACTAGCAGTAAAGAAATAAGAGGGAGAGGTGAGAGTACTAAAAGATGACAAAAAAGTTAAGGAATATCAGGAGGAGATATAGATCTATTTTAGGGTATAAACCAAAGGAGAGTGTTGCAGTAAAGATACAGACAGAGAGAACAAGTCCAGAGAGACTGCGATTTCATTTGTTCAAACGCTCACAGATAATTTCTTAGGTTGGCATATTTGCATTCAGTTTACAAGTATCTGATTAAGAACACTAATTCTGGAGCTGCAGCCTTACAAGAGACAAATCAGCAGGGTCAAAAAGAGTAATTAGCAGCAGACTGGAATAATCTATTGTAGCCTTTATATTACATTGAGGGGAGTGAAGAGAAAGCATTATTTGAAATATTGTTGTTATTATTATAACTGTATTATTATATGAATTATTTGAAATATTAATTGAAATGTTTCTTGTTTGCTTTTTTTTTTTTTTTTTTTTTTTTTTTTTTTTTTTTTTTTTTTTTTTTCTCCACTGATAGACCAGAAAAATATATAGGACTTGAAAAAATAGCCAAATCTCCTTGATACAAAAAATTCCTCAACCATCTAGTACAGCATTCTAGATGGTTGCAACTAATAAAGGAGAAGGCCAACTGATCTACTGGTTGTTATAGCTAGAAATTTATTTAAACATTTTACCACATAAAATACGTATTATTAGAATACCAGCTGTATGATAAAATCAAATATTTCATTTAATAGTCTTCATTTTGGCATTTTTTTTTAATTTGAAAACCCAAGAGGTGAGGGAGAACTAAAAGCTAATGTTACCTGTGTTGCTCATGTAGCGATTCTACTTTGGTAAGAAAATCTTTGTTCTGCTCTGGTATAAAGCTATAATTTGACAGATATCCTGAATGATGTACTGCAGCATTATAGTCTCCAAGTTGTGCTGTTAGGAAACAAGAAACAGATATACAAAGTTTTCATACTTAGTTGATTACTATTCAGAAGGAATTATTTCTTCTCGTGAAAACACATACCCATACAGGGAAATGCTAGAACTACAAACTATTTCCCAACAGACAAGCAGTGCTCAATGCAGGGAATTGCATGACATCAATGAAGAAAGGTTTTTTCCAAATACACTTACCATAACGATAACCTCAGACAAGGAATGACTTGGTACTTTTAGTTAGTTATATAGCCTCACTTTTGCATCACAAGCTGTACCCCCACCAAACAGGCATTACACAGCAGCACAGACATGCAGTACTGTGACATTAGAGAGAACCAAACTTCCTCAGTAAGAGACCATAAATGAAATAAATTTGATATACATGTGAATATAACATACTAGAAGTCTTCAACAAGATCTGTGACTCAGAAAGCATCTACTCTTCACACTGTCAGGTAAAAACTGTTCGAACTACCAATTGTGGTTCCATCCTAACAATTAAATTGTCGATTTTGTCTCAGCTGAACTCAGCTGAGTTACTTAAAACACTAGAAATAACTGCTGATTCGCACATAACATTATCAAACTGCTCCCAAAAGTAAATGTATATTTACAACCAAATAAACAAAAAAGTTCCCTAAAACTTTATACCTTCAAAAATTATATTAATTCATAGATGGTTTGAAATATTTACTAGACAAAAACTAATTCTGATCTACAGTTGGTTGTATACCTGAAACAAAATGAAAGTATATATAATCATAATTTTATAACCTCAGTCTATGCAAGTTTTCTGTAGAAGCTAGGTAGGGCTTATATCCTGGAAAACATACACAAGGCTCTTACTTATTATAAAGGTGTACAGTTTGGGATGGCAGTGAGGTTGCTGAAAATAAGATACTTGCCTATTTGCCATCAATTTACCTAACTTCAATTAAGGAAGTAATTCAAGCCCCATATTTCATGAAATTATGTTTTCATTAAAAAGTTGAGATTTAACACAAAAAATTATGTTATGTTTAAGAAAGTAATTAAAACCTGTACTAATGTGCTTGTTCCCTAAGAATCATAAAGTACTTTATATAAAGCATTAAAGCTTCCTGGAAGTTACTTACATGACTTATAAATTAACACAATAGACTGCAAACAATTTAGCATAAAAAAACCCTCAGCTAAATCAAAGTTAAACAGCCTACATTTAAGAACAATATTACTACCATTATTTTCCAGAAAATGCAAAGTATGAAAGTATTATTTAAATGATTCAAGCTGGGGGAGTGGGAAAAGATCTGGACTTCAGAAATAACTTACAGCTACAATAACTATGGAGTATCTGCAATGCAGGGGATAACTAGTATTTGACAGGTATGCATTCAAAAAAGCACAATATTTATGGTCAAGGAAACAGAATGTGATATGAAACTATTCCCAGACAAATGCAGTCAAAAGCCACTACAGATGCACACCTAATTGTCAGAAACAAGGGATATATAAAAATAAAAAATGGAATGATAAACAAGTAACTTATTTGGAATGCAGATGTTCCTGCAATGCTTATAGCCCTTTCACTTTAAAACGTAGCCTGAATTTTAAATTATTTTACAAAAACACGTATTTGAACGCTTCTGTCAAATAACATACCTGAAGAAGAAAACAAAACAAAAAAAAAAAAAAAAAAAACCAAGATAGAAGATCCAGAAGTATAACAAGAAATGGAAATAATTTTTAGGAATATCTGTATATTAACAAAAGTCCAAGGCTGCCAAGCCTAAGGCTACTGTAACAGTAAAAACAATTTAAACCTTTCTGAACAGAACAGGTATGTTAAAGACTGCTTAGAAATAAAACACACGATTTCACAATGATAGTAGTTGATTGCAAACTTTTTCCTTTATTAGTGAATATTGCAAACCACCTTTTCTATGTAACACAGTCGACATTTTTAAGATTAGTTGCAGCAGGCTTGAACTACATTCTTGTCAATGGGAAGAGGCCAGATTGCCAGAAATAAGACAACGTAACTGTCCACTTCAATTTTATTTGCATTAGGCAAAAAGTTTTTACTGTAGTTTTACCTTCTCTAAAGAGGGCAATTGCTGTTCCTTCATGCATTATGAGGTAGTCTTCTTGTTCATCTTCCAAATACGGAGGGTGCTCTGGTCTTTTTTTCCTCTTCCTCCTAGCTACCTGAGGTCATGCCAACAAGGGGGAGCAGTTTAGAGTACTATTTGCTTCTCCAACTCCCCAGCCAACTGTCACAGTTGAAGAGAAACTATAAATGCTGATTAGTAGACATCTTGGAGGACTAATGCTCTTGTGCAAAAATTAATTATCCAAGTTGGGAAAAAAAAAAAATCAGGACATATCAAACCTCATATGAGAGGTTTCTACGTCTTCACCGGATTTCTCCAGAAGAGAACAGAGGGGCAGTATAGACCTATTTCTAATTTGGGAAAACACAAACCACATTTACTTGAATTTCAGATTCTTGTATTTTAGAGTTTGATATCTAGTATACAAAGGTTAAAAATAAGAACATCATGGACCATTAATTTAGAAAGTCATATGCAGTAAAAAGAGGATATTTATTTTATAATTCTTAATAAAAGATTAGTGCAATAGTCAAGCAGCCAGAGAACAATTTTCCGTGGATGAATTCCCATGTTAACATACCAAAACAGCAGTTGTGCAAACTCTCAATATAGTAAGAATTCATAAATGTTTAAGAAAAAAATTCAAACCAAATAAAAATCCTGACATCATGTGTGTTCACATAGGGTATGAACTGCTTATGCCTTACTGAAGCCCGAACAAGCCATCTTTTCTTCAGAATATACGAAGAATTTGTTCAGTTAGAACAATGTCAAGGATAAATATTTTTGTCTCTTTCTCCTGGCAGCAAAAACACTTTCATGCAGGAAGGCATCAAGGAAAAGGACTAATTCAAATGGACACCCCTCCTTCCCATCTCATCCCCAAGTTTTATAAGGTTCAGATACAGAGAAAGGGAAGATCAAGAACAAGTGTGTTTATGTAGTACAGATTAATTTCAATATGAATTCTACAGGTACACATGCATCTTCCTTAGAAAGGGAAACCTGATTACCAGGTATATTGCTTAATTAAGGCCAGGGAACAGGGAGAGCAACTTTATAGAGAGAAGGTCTGACACACATGGAAGCAAAAAAAGCCACTGAAGCCAACAACTCTGACAGTAATTATTGAGATTTCATTTATTCAGTGGTTTCTTCAAAGAAACCACTGGTCAGTTGGCTTACATACTAGGGTAAGACAGCACTAATCTCATTTTTGTCTTCTACTACCCCAGAGGGAGGGTGCAGTAAAGACAGAGCCAGACTCTTGTTTGAGTTGAAAACCAAAAAATATGACAGTCAACAAATTTCAGCACTAGAAATGCAACACCGAACCGGAAACGCCCTAAGCAATGAGATCTGACTTTGAATAAGCCCCTTCCAAGCTAAATTTGCCTGTGGTTCTTGAGTACACCACACTATTTTTGACATTCAAGCATTCCGCTATTCAACCAAGATGACTTATTTGTTTGGTTTCAGTTTCAGAAATCAATTTTGTTGCTGATTTTGAATGTTAAGAATACCAAAATACCACCATGTCAATCTGGCCCAATTTCCCGTTTCCCCAGAAAACATAATAGTAGAATAAGACAAGCCTTTAGCTTTGTATAATCTAAAAGGTGACTGATTTCTACTTGTCATCTATGTGATATCCTTTAAGATACAGAAGACAAGTTGGTCTCCAATTCTATACAGACTGTGCTTGTAAACAATAATAAAAAAGTCTGCATACAAAGTAATCGCACCAGAAACTCTTTCTCCATATGGAATTCCAAGTAGCTACAGATGTCTGACGGAAAATGTAAGAATTGCTTATTGACCAAGCATGAAGGAGAATCAGTCACAGATAGTATGGACAGTTTGGTCCAAAGAAATGTTTACAAAAGCTAGTCCTTGAAAATACATTTAATATCAACCTTCTAAAGACCAAAAAAATGTACTAGAAAAAAAAAAATCATTCACTCACATTGAATTTATAACTTTTTGCAGGGTTACCTATTTTAGGTGACATGAATAAAGAATAAAAGTGAACTGAGTCGCCTGGTTTTAAAAGAGGACAATTAAATAAACAGATCAGGTTCCCAGTGGAAGAGAAAATAATGAATGGGACAAGTCTAGCAGACAAACTGTATAACTAATTTAACTTTCATCAAGGAGTAAAAATCCTCAGATACAATATTCCAATCCAGGATTAAAATAGAGTTATATGACTGACCTCCAAATTAGGACAGCAGCAATGACTTAAGTACTGAGATGAGCATGAAATATATTACAGGCTAATGATAATTTTATCTTTATATGAACACTGAGGTACAAAAAGAAATGTCTTAATCCATACAGTTCAGTCAGTTTATGCATTTTAAGTGATCACTTCTTGGCACAAATAGAGAACAAAAGAAAGATGATGCACTGCATAGCATAAGCTATTCTCAACAGTAACTAAAGTATTAAGGTATGCAAATGTTTCTGGATTCAGAAAATAGTTCACTACATCACAGTTAAGTTTCAAAGAACTAACATAAAAATGTAGACACTTAGGAACTAAAAAGGAGAACTGAAATGGCAAAAATAGCTGTAGAGATTAAAGACACCGTGTTGAAAACTGTTATCAGAGAGGGACTCCAAAAAGGACCAAAACCCTCTTAAGTGGATGCTGAGAAAAGGAAAGGTGTTTCAACAAGTGGAGTCTGTACCCAAATAAGGACAACAGAATGAAATCTAACACACTCAGGCACTAAGCAAGCAAGTAAGCATGATGTCTTTACTGGACAAGTAGTACTAACTATCACATGGATAAAACTAACCTGTTTTGTAAAGGAAAAAAATGATTCACACTCAAGAGACCTTAAAAGTGTTCCAGCCCAGAGATGACTAAGTAGTTGCTTATGACCACTTAATGACACTTTGTGGTAAGACAGAATCAGAAATTAGGCTTTAATAAAATCGAAGGAACATTTGTAGGAAAAAGAATGAAAAACAAACAAAATAACACCACTACAGATACACAATGGTGGTCTCCAAGTTACCTTTCACCACTCCAGAATGAAAAATGAATCAGCCACTGTAATACCTTGCATTCAAAAGCAAACCAAACAAAACCAAAATCCCAGCAACTCAAAACCCAGTCACAATTAAACACAACAGACTCACAAGTAAAAGGAAAAAATAAAATAAAAAATGTTAAACTAAGTAGCTAATTCTACTTCTCAAATACAGTGTGTACTTCAGAAACCACAGAGTCACCGTCAGAAAAAGTACTGATAAAAGCAAATCCAAAGGACAAAGTATTCATTTTACAAAATTATTGGGGATAAAAGGCTTAGAGGAATGGTTATCAATATTCCCAAAACATTAAGAGGTTTTGCAGAACTAATGCATTTTAAAGCTACCCTGATCTTCTATCACCTATGTTGTGTCTCAGCATTCAACAATTTTCATCATCATAACAGGGTACTACATGGACCTTGACATTGGGTAACCATTCTTTTCCCCTTTTTAGTTATGTTAGACAAAAATATTTAATAGTTTCATCACCTTAAAATTACAGAATAGTACCAAGTTTACAAGACACTGTAGAAAGTCAGTTACAACACTGACCTATATCCTAATCTGGAGTTCTCCACTCCAGAGATTATAGCATTATAATTATTTTGAAGTGTTATTGATTCAAACAATTATTTGTGGCATAGTGCAAGAACAGCAGACAAACAATAGTTAAAGCAATGATCCCTTGAAGTGGTCTCTATTGCCTAGTGCAAGTATAAAAGGTAGATAAGGGAAAACAGTCCAAAACAGCTGGAGAGCTGCTGTATTTGAACTGTCAGGACAGTCTTAGAAGAGCTGTTGTACAAAGAGATGCTAGCAAGCTTGAGAACCAATCTAGACCACAGTGAACCATGTAGAAGAAAATGGGCATGTATTACAATGAATCTCTCCAAACAGATTTTATCAAAAGTTTCATCACCATCACACAGATAACAGTCTGCTACTCCTGACAACAGGTACTGTATGACATGATAAAAGGAACCTGTGACTGAACAGCACTGATGCAGGCTTAAGAACAGGTGGCACAGAATCCTCAAACTACACGACATATCTGGTAAATAAATTCAGATAGTGGAAATTCAAGCCAAAGTCATCTTTATTCTTTTGGTCTGATTATGACTCTGAGCCATGAGAGCTACAGATGCCCTGGAGAGCAGCAGGAACCTGAATGACCTCTGAGCAAATCTCTCTGTTTAAATGATGACCTGTGCATCATTTTGCTTCAAAAAGCACAGGCAGGGAGCATACACACATATTCCCCAATGATATTATGAAGAGAGACAGGTCGCCATAAATTATGAAGTATGAAGTTTTGGTGTAGTATCTGTAAGAAAAGAGAGGGGCAAAACAAAGGCAAGTTGGAAGAGTTGGCAAGAAGAATGCTGATGGGGGAATTACGCGGTGCAATGCTCAGTGCAGAGTTACTGTTGATGTTCCTCTAAATCTTAAAGCCCACCTCCTTCCCTGGGATCTCATCCTTTCTGGTGTATCCAAAATTCTAACAAACTCTCTTAATGTCTAGTTCCTGAGGGACTTGCACACTAAGTTCAGTTTTTCCCAAATCCTTACCCGCCTTCCTTTTCTTAGAAGAGGCTAAAGTCCATTTGAATCCCAAGTAATTAATCAGCCAACCACTTCCTGAACAAACTCCCAAAGATAGATAGCAGCAAGCTAGAGAAATCTGGTTCTCAAAGCAGAGCTGAGATGGAAATAGGAACACAAAATATACGAGAAAGACTCCAGCCATAATGAATCACTGAGCAACTGATGCTCAGGAAAAAGAAAGCTTAGAAGTATTCATAACATATTATCTTGGCTTTGTTGCTGTGCTTTAGATACAAGTACCAACTCAGTAAAGGATTTACACATATAAGAGCGTATTTCCACCAACCTATGGGACTTCTTACATACCAAAAGTCATTTAAATACTGTTCTGGAAATGTGAATTTCCTACACAAAGTGATAGAAAACAAGTGGTGCTGAATCAGCTTTGTGTGATTTTAAGTAAAAACCAAACCAACCAAACAAAAATGGATGCACACTCTGCATCCCTTACTTAGTTTTATAGACTATACAACATTCCCATTTTACCCTAGTAAAAAGCAAGATGTATGATTTATCACTAGATTGTTTTTTGAGTATGAGTACCCTTCAGAGTGAACAATTTTGGAATTATTTGAAATAGACCTTAATAAATTCTCCTCTAAAAAGAATTTCAAAATCCATTTATCATTTATTTCACAAAGCATATTTAGTAATAATAAACTAAGAACTTACTCAAGTGTCTGAACTGTATTCATAATCAAGTTTAGTCACACGCTACTTAGACATAGTATTCACACCCATTTGTATTCTCCTGTAACTTAGCACCACCAGACAACAGGGTGTGCCAGAACAGTGCAGAGTAGCATGCCAGAGTTTTACTTGAGAATCACAGTGCTGAACCCAAACACCTGCACAAAGGACAATTCAGAGAAGCAGCACTCAGAGGCACCACAGACATCAACACTAATTGTCCCTTTGCAAAACTCACAGTTTGAGAAGGCAAACCATACAATTGCCACATGTGAAAATTACAGTTAAAATAACAAGAGCAGAAATACCAAACATCCAGCTTCAATGAAAGACATCTGTCTCAGCCCTCCTGCCAGTGAGAACTGCTCCACCTTTTAAATAAATAAACATAAGCTTGACAGACAATAATGATTTCCCTTTCTGCACACCAGGGATGTCAGAGAAGTAGAGAATAGCCTGAAAACCCACAAGAAGTGGCAGTAACAATAAACAGCTCAGGTAGAACAGATCCAACTTCAGACAATGGGTCTTTTAATCAGCAGCTACCTCAAATCCCAAAACTTTATCTCTCCTTATTAAGCATGATTAGAAATTAAAACACCAAAAGTAAACTATTTTAAACAATTTAAGTTGATGAATCCTAGCAAACATGACTAGATAAGGAGACCTATACAGTCAGATTCCAGAATGTCTTTCCTATGCTGTCACCTTTAGGTAAATGGCAACAATCTGCTAGCAAAACAAAAAACATTTTCTTTTCCTTTAAGGGAATATGTCTTTCATATGTTTCATGCTTTGCTGAGGCAGAAAAAATCATACAAACAGCAAAAGAAAGACCATCAGCTAGCAAAGAAATAATGTTACATTTTTTTGAATTATTATTATTATTATTGTTGGAGTTGTTTTGTGCTTGCTTTTGTTTTGCCTTTTTTTCATACACATATTAATATATACACACACTCATATATATTTATATATATACTTTATATTTTTATATATATGCATATATATAAAAATACCCCCCAAATCAACCCCCGCAAACTAGTAGTAATAGCATTACCCTAAGTTAAGAAAACCCAGCTATTCTAGTATGCTTTCTTCTTACTCTTATTTTACAAATAGGCAAACTCCACTAAACCCTCAACCTCTTAGGGATCATATTTTGTTTTTTTTTTTTTTTAATGAGAAAGTAAAAATCAGCTAGAGGGAGACCCATCTGTTTAGGATACCTACAAGGCATAGGGATCAGGTGCCATTTTGCTTATCCTCTAGAAGACCTGTTTTTAATACCACCTTTAGAGTTGCATTTTGCCAGTTGCAGGAAGACACGGAGGACTTAAGTGCTTGTACACAGTCACCAAAAATGTACTGCAAGGTGACAGACAGTTTTCCATAACAACTCAAATTCCTTGAAACAAAAAAAACTACATAAGAACATTGGCACTTCTCAATCATGAGTTTACCTTCCTCCTGACCCTACTCTAGATGACCTCTGATTTCCCTGAAAACATTTCCCATAGCTATTGTAACACTGAGTAAGATTCATTACTTTGTTTCCACTGACCATGAAAGCCTGTTATTTGTCAGCAGTTCAAGTACACATAAATAGGAGCAATGTTACTCTTGAATCAAATTATTTATTTTTTTTTAAAGACCTAACAAGTACACTTTTTCTATATAGACTGATTGAAGGCTTTGTAATAACCTGCATTTTCTTTACGAAACATCATTGTAGCATTTTGAATATTCCACACACATATAAGGAAAGAAATCTTTCCTTATATTTCAGTGCCATGCAGCAGAGAAGGTAGTCAGTCAAATATATTTATTAAGAAAAAAGTAATTGGTTATTACTTACATTGTACTGCATACGATGCCAGAACAACAGCAGAATTAATGGGGCACGACAACCTGGAGAGAAAAGATATTTTTATTTAGACATGGAATGTACAAATGTATTAACTATGTCTGTGCAATTAGTTCAGCATGTGAAGACTCCTTTACTTTAAAGAATATCTGATTTTTTCTTACGAAGTTTGACCGTCAAAGCACAGTAGGGCTGGACATTAAAAGCTAGTTGCTGTGCAACCGCTTAATTGAATAGAAGTAACTAAACATAAAAGGACATGTTCGTATTCTTGCTGGATGCTTATTCAGGAAAGCAAAAGGATAAGGGATTTTTATGGAGCTCTGGACATCACTTTAACAGCTGAAGTCTGCTGTACTCTAAACTAGACACACACACTAAAATTAGCCAAATGCCAAGCACAAAGACAGCTCCAATTCATAACCAAAAGTGACCGCATGGAATCAAAAAGCCAGCATCTAAAGCCAATTAATATTTGGCAGCAGATACTCAGACCTCCTTTTTCCTAAAAATGTACAAACACACAGGCAAAGGAACCACTGGGTATATGCCCACCACAGAGGGAATATAACCCTGAAACAATGAGAAATGAGAGCAAGAATCCACTTTGCTACTCCGTCCCAATTACTGTACTAGGGAGGGAGTTCCCATATTTGGAATACTATGCTTGGCACACCATGCTTTACAAACACACAGCACCTCCTGTGGATCACTCACTACAGGCTTGCAAACTGTTCTTCATAAGTGAGCTGTATGAAAATTTGTAACGTTTACCACAGCAATTTTATTTTTTTTTTTAAAGCACTATTTCACAAGGTACATTTTTATATCAATGATGCCCTCAGATTTCTTTCTTTTTTTTTTTTTATTTGTTTGCTTTGGTATTTAATTTTATTTTTAAAAGGACTCTAGAGAAATTGAGGATTCTTCTTATTACCTTCCTTCCACAATATCAGCCTTCAACTGCAGGAAGAATAAGTGCCTAGAACAAAGTTTTTTGAAAACAAAAACAAACATACATTTATTTTCACATTTTAAAGGTATGGTTTAAATGGTTACATGCATTAGTTTTATTTTATTAAAAATTCCTGGCAAACTACGCAAACAGATGAATAAACCTTAGTGGCATTTACAAATAATGCAATCATACACCCACTCGATCTCACAAGTTTTAAAGGTCTTTTTGGCAGTCTGTACTACAACTCCAGGACCACAGCATTAATGCCACAACAAATACTACAAAACCCAAACCATTACAGAACTGGGCTCTTTTACTTCCAGTAATAGTTATCTTGGATATAACTCAAAAAAAAAAAAGCCAACCCCAAATTGTGATAGTCTATCTTGGAACTACTCAGTGGAAGACATTTCTCAAGTAGCAGATGCTGACAAAAAGCTCTGAAACAATTGTCAAAGAACAGTTCAGCCTCGCTCTTATTAGTGTGCTCAACAATGTTATTTTATAGTGATACTGGGGAGTTGGGCTGTGAAGAATCATACACAGCAGGTCTTGGAAAAATTTCAGTTCAAAGTTGCAGAAGAGCTTACAACTATGCAATTAACAAATACCAAAACAAATCAACAGCTAAATTTTCTAAAAGAAGTATCATATAATGTGGTCTACTATTTCTATTCTCAAATCACTGAAGTTAATAATGAAAGTTACAAAAATCCAGATTAATGGGCATATCTGAATCCTAAATTCCAAATCATAAGCACTGAACAAAACAAGTATTCAGTTAAAACCCTGTGACAAGGAAATAGAAAATTGCCTATAATTCAGGCACCCATAATCCCCAAAACCTCAGAGACAGGTTGCAAAAGTAAATTTGAAAAGTCTACTACTACAAACTGAAACATCACAGATCTTTGCATGTTACAAGTAATGGGCAAACTAGAAAACAAGAACTGTTACCTGTCCTTCCTGAAACAAAATAAACACCACCCTCGCACACCCTCGATATTAAATGTACTATACATGTTCAAAACTGACTCAGTGTTGATACAAAACTTTTAACATAGACCTAGGGCACACAAACAGCTTAATCCCTGAACTTCTCTATTTTTTAATCTTTGCATCTGATTAATTAAGGGATCCAGAAAGAAAAGTAAAAAAATGCAATAGGCAAGTACTTCAAGTTATGAGGGTGTTATAAAAAAAGGGTAGGGGGAATCCAACACAGAAACTAACTGCCATCTTTGCACTAGCTTTTACTCTTGGCTGTATTTTGGAGCTGTAGGCTGTGTATCACAGAAAACATTCATTATGAGCATCACATCAAGCTGTCAATTCCAGACACAGCAAATACATAAAGTTGTAAGAAGTTTTCAACTTAAGAAAGCATAGTTTGTCAAGCTGTGGAGATGGTAAAGAAAGGCTTTACATATTCCTAGATCATGGAAGCAAGCGTCAAACAGAAATTACCTGGTTTGTTCCTGCTGAAGTGTGTTAGGATCAGGTATAAAAAACCTTACACGAAAACGAAGGGTGCAGGGAAAACCTCCTGCAATATTTTAGAAGAGAAAATAAAATTTTTGTAAAAAAAAAAAAAAAAAGTTTTCATTTCTATATTTATAGAAAAAAAAACATGAATCGTATAGAAATCTCTTTCATTTTTCTCACGAACCTAAAAGAAACCACAAGATGTGTCTTGTGATCCCCAACTATGAACACCAACTATGAAAAGGAAATACTCTCACATTTTGTGATGCTTTCATTTGAAGTACTTTGTGTATGCTACTTTACATAAAATGAATTAGCTAGTTATCTTTACCTCATAGGTATTATATGAGAAAAAAGTGGCAAATATATTGAAGCATCGCAATTGGGATAATGCACAATTCTATCATATATAAATACAAGAAAACAGGTTCAGCATGTTAACATCATGTATTTTTATTTCAATTTGTACACAATCTATAGCATATGGTAAAAATAAGAGAACTGAAAAATATAACTTGAGTGTCACAGCACAAATTAGGACAGTGACAGTCAGTCCTAAACTGCTCTCTGGCAGAGTCATGCTGGCCAGCCTGTCCTTCTGGGTAAGCATTCTGTATTACCCAAAGCTGTTTATAAATAAGACATACTAGAACAACACACACACTTGGAAGTGTGTAGAGTTGGGGTTTTGTTTGGTTATTTTAATTAAAAACAAGCATTTTTTTTATTATTATTATTCTACTAAGGCAAAATATTGTCAGAACCTATACATGAAATTGGCTCCACCTCACCCAATCAAAAATCCTCTTCTTTATCATCCCTATCAAGAGGAATTTACTGGCACCATATGACATGACAACTGCTTTCACATCCATAATGCCCAACACTGTTCAGAAGCCAGGTATAGATGCTATTACAGCATCAAAGTTCAAAGACCTACCAGGTCTTATGAGCACTTAGCAGTAAGAAATTAGAAAGCTATTCAGAAAAGACTGGCGGATATATGACTTATTTGTAAAGAAAATCTACCATCTGGACACACTAGTTTACAAGAACTGTATTTATTCTACTCATAAAAACACCAAAAAGCAGGACTAAACAAATTAAGATTAAAAACAATATTAAAAAAAAAGTCTTACCTTTTAACTGCTTTCTAATAGGTTTGTTTGGTTCAAGCCATCGCTGTGAAATGAAAAACTATTAGATGGATTAAAAATATTTACAAATGAATACTGTTCATTTATGTTTGTGTACATGTATATGTGTGTATACATACATGTGTATGCATGTGTGTATATACGCATATACACATATACATGCACACATATATTATTTACCATACTTACAGGTGAATCTAATGAAGTTTCATTTTGCTGTAAACCAAAATATTCCTTCTCTGTCACACCCAACTGGTTATAGGTCATATCCAACAAAATCTGTCCAGTGTCTTGTTTCTGAAATCAAGACAACTTTAGAAATTAACGTCTGCAACACTTACATATTTTAAGGTACAATTAATTGAAATAAATGGCAGAAGGTTTTTTTTTTTAATTAGCCCATGAATAAAAATAGCTCTTAATTATAAGGATCAAAGTTTACCAGCAATAAGAACTTTGTTTTGATAAAAGTATCTTCAATTAGTTTGGTTTTGAAAGGGGATTCCTTCCCAAAAATACATTAGGCATGTGAAATCTCAATATGAATTATCATGAACTCAACAAGCCCTTAAGGCCAGTCCAGCAACTCAGTTCTAAGCAACCTCTTCCTGGACCATAGTCTTCAGTTCTCTGGAGCGCAGCCTGCAAGGGTGGCATACAGCCACATGGGGTTGCTCTGGTCTCTGCTGTTTTCCACATCAGCTGTCAAAAGGCAAAATAATTATACACTAGGACAGAGAAAAAAGCTGTAGGATGCTATGCTCCATCCATAAGATCCTGTCCTTCAGCCTGAACTCCCACGTGTCCCTCAGCTACCATTGAGCCAATATGTGCTTTCTGCCTAGACATCCTTCAAGACAGGTACCAGTGAAGAGCTGGTGAAACAGCAAATTACACAGGCAGCAGAGATCCAGAAATATGAGCATAGTATAATTTTCCAAAACCAAACAAGTACCTCCATTGTGGATTAATCAAATTCTGCCAGGGAACACTGAACCAGTTCTACTAAAAATCCAAACAAACAAAGAACAAAAACACAACCACAAAAAAAGAGCAAACAAACTCCCTTCAAGAACATTGTAATCCTAAATATGCTAATACATAATAGTTTGCAAAGCTATATGGTGCTTTTTGTCAAGATTGACACACATAAAATTGCTGGAGAGAACAAAAATCAGGCAAGTTTGCTTGATTAGACTTGTATTTAAAAAAAAAAAATCCAGCAAACTAATTGTTCATGAGAACTTCCAAATCTTAACTCTTAAAAGCAAAAAAAATACACATGCAAAAAAAAAAAAAAAAAAAAAAAAATTGCCAGAGGAAAATCACAGAGACTGCAAAAAAAAGCATTTTGTTCTGAAACAAATTTCTTAAAAATTAAGTTCTGAATTAAGTTCTGATTTCTTAAGCAGAAATCATCTTCCAGAGGGACCTTGACACTCTTGTGAGGTGGGTTGATGCCAACCTCATGAAGTTTAACCATGGCAAGTGCAAGGTCCTACAGCTGGGTCAGAGCAATCCCAGGCACAGCTCCAGGTTGGGCAGAAAAGAAATTCAGAGCAGTCCTGAGGAGAAGGACTTGGGGGTGTTGGTCGATGAAAAAATGAACATGAGCAGGCAGTGTGCTCTTGCAGCCCAGAAAGCCAACCATATCCTGGGCTGCGTCAAAAGGAGTGTGACCAGGAGGTTGAAGGAGGTGATCCTGCCCCTCTACTCTGCTCTTGTGAGACCTCACTTGGAGCATTGTGTGCAGTTCTGGTGTCCTCAACAGAAAAAGGACATGGAACTGTTGGAACAAGTGCAGAGGAGGGCCACGAGGATGATCAGGGGACTGGAGCACCTCCTTTATGAAGATAGGAGGAGAAAGTTGGGGCTGTTCAGCCCAGAGAAGAGAAGGCTGTGTAGAGACCTCATAGCAGCTTTCCAGCATCTGAAGGGGGCCTATAGGGATGTTGGGGAGGGACTCTTCACGAGGGACCATACTGATAGGACAAGGGGTAACAGGTTAAAACTTAAATGGGAGAAGGTTAGATTGGATATGAGGAAGAAGTTAAGTTCTTTACTGTGTGGGTGGTGAGGCACTGGAATGGTTTGCCCAGGGAAGCTGTGAATGCTCCATCACTGGCGGTGTTCAAGGCCAGGTTGAACAGAACCTTGTGTGGCATGGTTTAGCAGGAGGTGTCTCCGTCCATAGCAGGGGTGTTGGAACTAGATGATCTTAAGGTCCTTTCCAACCCTAACTATTCTATGATTCTAAGCAAATTTCTTAAGCTTTTGAAACAAAGAACCTCATGTATAAGCATGAGAGTGACCACATTTTTGCGAATGGTCCCAGTGTTACTCAGTGCATAAGAATGCCCACTTAATAAGCCAATATTGTATTCAATTCTCCTTATCCAGACTTTTTTTTATTATACAACACTCGAGTCCTTTTCAGATGACAGATTAATTTTTTTTTAACAGGGTATCACACTCTTGTAATATAATGCTTTAGTTAGTAACAGACCATAGTCTTCCCTTTTATCATAGAAACAAACTTTCTATTTAAAAGATGGGAATAGAAGAACAAAGATTCACGCAAGACACCCACTTGGCTACCTTATTTTAGAGGATGGAATATTATCCAACACTTCCTACTGATAGATCAAAACTCCCAGCAGCACATTTGTGATAGGAATGCTCAGTGTTTTCACATTAGGCTCCAGATGTAAGGTATGGTAATGGCGAACTATTGGTCTCCTGTGGAAAGCTCTGCCCATTTTTCCTGGATCAAAGTCACATATGAAGAAAACAATGTAGGCAACATTTGACTGTCTTACATACTAGACTACTCTTTCCTCTCCAGCAGTCTCCCATCTTGTTTAACTTTCACAACAAAAGGCCTTGCAATAAAAGTGTGTCTATCCAGGCCTGTAAGCCTGGTCAGCCACCAAAAGCAGCAGCTCTGTCCCCTCCTCCTTCCCCAGCTGCACATTTCTACTCCCTCCCCTTCTTCCAAACAGGCTACTGCTCTCTAGGATATTTAAACCCCAACACTGATCAAATCCTTTTTTTTTTCCCCTTAAATAGTACAGACCTAGTGACAGGTAAGGACCACACAACCAAGCTTCCCTCGCCATGCATAGCCACTCTGCTATGCAGCTCTGAAGCAGCTCTCTCCAGCATCACCAATGAAGTGGGCTCCACTATGAAGACCCAAGTTTTGCTGTCAAGAGATTAACCATATGTGTACACGAGAGGGCCCTATGAAAACAGCAGACATCACCTTAACCCTGTGAAATAATGGGCATTTCCTGGTGTGAACATCTTTAGCGCTGTCTTACTAAACATATCATATTTATTTCCCTAAGGTTGTGATTTTATAAGCAGAACACTGAATCCCTTTCACGTGACATCTCATGACACCAGTACTGCTCAGAAGCACAATTGCACATCTATGGTGCATACTTCTGACACGAGCTTAATGAGCAACTGAAGTCATACTGTGACCAAAAGCGGTAATTACAGAGGATGAGACATAGATTTCTTGAAAGAAAGTGTTCAGGCTTCTCAGCTTTCATTACAAATGGGACAGAAGGAGACAACAGAGGGCAGATTCTTCTGCTAATTTTATTTTCCCTCTGAATTTCAACACTTCTGACTTCTTTCAGTCTCCTTACTCTGCAACAGTATCATCTCCCAATTTCCTTCTCAGTTTTCATGCTTCTGCTCCTTCATCCCATTTCAGATGCCTTCATCCTCTCTCTCTCCCCACCTTCTCACAACTGCATGCCCCTCGCCACCCCTCAGCACACATGAATTGCTATGCTTTCTGTTTCCCTTTGAAGACAAGCAAGCTCCCTGCTACAATATTCCTGCTCGGCAGCTCAAATGCTCTTTGCAATGCTCCCATGGGTTTCCAAGCCCTAAACTCAGCTGCTCAGACAGTTCTATTCTCCTCTACCTCCATACTTATATTTCCTTTTCTTTCTTCTCTCCACATTTCCCACCAAAAGCAATTTCTAACACTACTTTTCTGTGGCTCCAGCTCTTGCTCTCTGGTATTAAAAGCACAAAGTTTCTTACACAGTGCCTAGATGAAGCATCCACTCCAGAAATCTAAGCTAAGTACAAAATGCCATTTTAAGTTGTTACAGTCTTCTTCAGTTGTTAAAGTTCCAAAAGCCAAAGATTTTTGTTTTTCCTCAAGAGAAATCTATATTTATTCAGCTTTGGCTTTATGAAACTCCTGAATCATTTTTCAGCCTATACACCCTAAAGTTATCACACAGCTCACACCACACAATCTTCAATCTATATTGCACATAAAATACATTGCACACAGATGTAAAATGAGGCAGGCTCCATTTCAATACAGTCCATAAGACAGTGTACTCTAATACTACATGTCAAGTGCTTTACAGCACACTAGTCTTACTGTCCTCCACTACAGGAAGAAGGCAAATCAATGTGAACACTGTTCAGCTTAACTGGACACTAGAAGAAAATTCTCCTTAACCCTGTCAACCATTACAGCAAGTAGTTAAAGTATTCTTAATAAAGCTCCTGCCTTTCTGCAATGAGATAAAAAAAGACAAACAACATCCACTTTCCACACTAGCCTATTCTGTTGCAGTGACACAAGCTCTTAAGAATTTTATTTTTTTTCTATTAAAAAGAAATATTTCCAAGAGGTCTGCTTGCATGCACGAGAAATTTTCATTTGTTTCATCTTCCAGACATCTACCAATCCCTATTCTGAACTGTTAAAAGCCTTGCATCAACCACCACATTCACCTCCATTTAAAGTCTGCCTTGAAATATATTTTACCTTATGGTAGATAGGCCAAAACTTAATATTTAAAGAAGCCATAACTAACACCTATTACAGTCTGCCTATGCCGCAACAATTTCCTACAGAATTTAGGGAATTTAGATTAGTCAAATTTAATTTCTAGTAAGCTATACTATTTTGAAGAGAAAAAACCCATTCATTATTTTTAATGTCAAGTACTGCCTAGAAGCTGGGGTGATAAAGACTCATTGTCTTAAGTAATGTATAAACCTAAGTTGAAGACTGTCAGCTCTTTGAAGTGAAGGCATAAATATGCAAATAATCCTTTTCAGTTTGTTAACTTCTACAGGGCAAGTGGTGCAAAGTCTCATTTTAAGAGGACAATGCAACATCTCCCTGCAGCACACGCCCTCTGCAAGAACTTTGTCCCCACTTTCTGGCAATGACAACCTCAAAGTTAAGCACCATCTAAGCTTTTGCAAATTCAGTCTCACTTCAAACACAACATCCATTGCCCCTCGTGCTGTTTGAAGTAATTATTTCCTAATTCAGCCTGCAACAGTCATCTACCACCAAACAGCTTGTGTCCTTTGGTCCCCATATGTCTCTGAGCTTGAACTGCTACATTTTCTTTTAATTTCCACACTAATTTTACACACACCTAGTTTATTTGCTCTTCTGCTAACTGTCCTTTTTTGTTCCTGGAATTTATTTACTCATCTGATACTCTTATTCAGTGCATGCAAGATTTTGTTTAGCTAGAATAAACATAACAGCCTCTTCTTTCCTTAGGTCCTGACTTTTGCAGAGCATCCTAGTTGTACTTTCTTTGCCTGCGTGACTGAACTTCCCTCTTTCGTCTGTGAGTAGCCAGGATCTGTATGTGACGTTCTCTGGAAGATGGCCTCAATGCCAAGACTAACACTGTTAATACTTCCTTGACATTGGCTGAAGACTCCTATCTGGTGCTCAATAGTGCTCCCCTTTTAGAAACAGTAACACATGAGCAGCTCAGCCTGAAAACTACAAGTGTTCTCCTCTGTTGTCTGCAACTGAAAATAGAGCTTAAAAAAAAACCCCACTACATCATCTTATGAAAGCTATCGAGTTTACACAACTGATTTCCCTCACTGCAATTACTCTTTATTCAAGATAACCTAGCTGCTACCTCATATTCCTGTATCCTTTTTATTAAGGCCTCAAAAGTTGCATTTTAATTTACTGGAAGAGATTCAATAGCAAATTGTTAATGAAATTTGACAGTCAAGAACCCTATTAATATCCCTGTATTCTTTTAACATCTTTTCAGCAAGATCTACTGCCACCTCTGGAGCCAGCTCCCTGCCATTCCCGTAACTCTTTTAGATTCCATACACTCTTGTGTAGCATTTTCCTATAAAAAGGTCATACAAAATATTTATCCAAGCTCACAGAGCTCTGACCCACTGCATTTCCTCTGCGTCAAAAATGATTTAAAACAACATATACGTGAGGTTAGTCATTTCAGTTCGAACTTCAGAAAAATTTCCCCTCCACTAAGTCTTTCCTTCAGCATTTATTACGAAGTCAGGCCCCATGAAATGCCAAGACTAACAAGCCTGCTGTAGGTCAGATCACTTTGTCACTGTCCCCAAAGGCATCATCAAATTACATACTGCCATACTGTTTTGCAGTCAGAGTATACTAATCTCTAGTTCAATATAAAAATAAATATTTGTTGCCTGCCTGAAACTTCATACAGCAGTTCTATCAACATGCAAGAACACAGATCTCATGTTACCAAAGAATATCCATTAGGAAAACTTAGTGACAGAGATCCAACAATTCTGCATCATTGCATTTTACTATGAGTGGCTTAAAATTATAAAACTCACACCCAAAAGCAAAAAAAAGAACCTGTAAGACACATATCTCTGCCCATAATTTGAAACATACCAACAGTAACTGTTGGTTTTAATTGCAACAATCACGTTCCTTCTCAAACACTGGAAGGAGGAACTTAACTGAGACAGTGAGGAAGGAAAAGCATTCCTTATGATTTACATTTCAAGTGTGCAACTCTTCCATTATTACTGCCTAATAATTTTATTTCTCGAAGGAAACCCTATTACCAAAAGCCAACTTGTTAAAAAAGCAATAATCACAGGTACTAAGGCAGAAGCATAACTCAAAGATGATGCAATACAGTATGGAGCAAAATCAGATCTCTAAATCAATGTCTTAATTTGAGAAAAAGTTTCTCTAAAGTAATACAGAAAGAATTCACACTAGTGGGGAAGATCTGTTCAGGGCAAGACTATTTTTTCCTTTGATACGTGCCTAGCTGATTTCCAGACTGACCACAGACCTGAGCTGCTCTTTGCTAACAGACATAAAACTGAATGATGTTGGCATTCAAATAAAAAACACGCTCAATCAGGCACAGATTTTTCACTGTGCTGAATTTTTCTGTTAAAGTAAGCAGAACTCAGATACAATTTTCCTGCAGATGGCTTCAAACCCTTTTGAGAAGTGGGCCTTGCAACACAACCAGCGTGGCAAAGCCTATCCTTATGCAGTCATCAAGTTAAGGGAATCAGGAAGGGCTATCTTAGAAGATAAGTGCAGGCTTTCTCTGTAGTCAGTCCTGAGAAGAAAGCTCAGTAGAAGGTGGTAAATCTTCTGGTAAATCTCCTCCTTGCATTAGTCCACAACATAGTGGGGTAGCCATGCTCCCCTGCTTCCTTTCAACTGAGCAATAATGGGTCCTTCAGTACCTCTATGACAGTTCAGCAATAATGGGTCCTTCAGTACCCCTATGACAGTTCAGCAATAATGGGTCCTTCAGTACCCCTATGACAGTTCAGCAATAATGGGTCCTTCAGTACCCCTATGACAGTTCAGCATTATAGCTGCAGTAAAGGAGGCCTTTCCAATTCCTGGATGAAGGAGGTAACCAGCAGAAATACCTACTGAAGGCAGGTGGGTCTGGAGTTTCACTGTGGTTTGCATTTATCCTATTGCATTCACTTGTTATAGGATGCAGTGAGAAACAAAGCTCACTTTACAGTGCTGGACTTCAGACCAAACACTAAACCTAAAGCTGTGTTAACACTTGTTTACAAGGAAGAATTATGCTACTACGCACGGATTTCAAAAAGTTTGGAAGTCCCAATTTTTCAAAGATCTTTGTGCAGGGGGAAAAGGCAATTATGCTAGCTTAGTGATAGACAAGGCAATCCTCTAGAGCATTCTGAATACAAACAATGGGAATTGTATACTGATGTGGTGCCCTTTCTCTTAAATACCTACTTTCCTTGCACTCCAGTCCCCAATGTTAGCTACTTCATATACATATACACACAAAGACATACATATGTACATATATAGTAGATAAAATATATACTAAAATGTGAGCCTAATTCTCTATATATTAGGAAAAAAATCTTTTTATCTATCAAATAATTTATATTTCAATAAATATCCAACAGATAAAGTTAAAAATTAAATTAGTCAGAAGACAGAACTGTAATAACACTTAGGAAAATACAATTTTCAGGTGAAGTTTTTAATCTCATACAATAAAGTACCACATAATATATAAGAGATCCAACAATGCAGCTTTCTCAGCAAAATGCTTCTTCTCAAGTAGGGTAAATTGCTAAAATAAGTATCATATCACAAATTCATACGATTATACTTGAATTCACCCACAGTTTTTCTGCATGGTCAGAAAACTCTACTGAAAATTGACTGAGAAGTGAAAGTATTTCCTTTGTTCTTATTTAAAATCAACTAATAATTATTTTAAGCAGTAAAGGTTACAAAGCATAATATTTATAGGATAAAATACAATAAAAATGTAGAGTACAAACCTTCATCAATCCCCTTTCCCTCCCTGCTCCCAAAGAAACTACACTGAAGTACAAAAGCCTGAACAGAACTATCCTACTAAGCCATGACATCTTCACTATTCAGAACATCTTTACATTTCAGAAAAGATGTACTGACATCAGTACAAGGGCTTCCCATTTTAACACTACCAATGCTTTGATGAGAGGAGAAGCACAACCAAATTTGGAAGTTCCCTTAAAATACGAATTACTTATTCATAGCTGATAATGACCACCAGATCTGTTTCTTCATGCTTTCAGTATCATACAGAACACCTTTTTTCAGATACAATCTGCACACAACATTTTGTGATGTTTTAGCTGGTTGACTTAAAAGTAGCACTTCAGAAATCCATTTCAAAACCAGTAATTCTGCAATTTGCAGTGTCAACACTACATCTTCACCATCTTTTGGAAATCTCATGCCACAGTATACAACATTTCATATTCAGCTTTCAAGCAAACTTCTATGCTTTTTTTTTTTAAAAGTAGTTTTCCAAACTTACGTTAACTTTGAAGCTTTGTACTGAGCCATCCAAGAAGTGGACGTTACAAATAATCTCCGATCGGGTTTTGTCTTTCGGTAGTTCTGACGCACGTATATTATTTATCCTCCCACCTAAGGCCCGTAAACGGGAGTTCATAACTATTGCCGAATAACCTATAAAACAAAAATTATGTTTAATAGCAGTTCTTATAATTCACTATGTTACATCTGTGGTTTTGCAGAGAAATCCAGATCATGCAGACCTTAATACACCCCAAATACCTAGAATAACAAATACTTGTTATAAAAAAGAATAAGTTGTAAAAATTAGCATGCTGTAAACCAGAACATGAATGCATATATAAAGACACTTACATGTTCCAAATGTGAATATTCTAAAGGGAATCACAGGTAATCTCTGAAACATATGCTTACATCAGGCATCTGACACTTCTTTAGTTTAAATCAGTGAAAACCCCACCCACCTACTATAAACAAGGAAGACAATGTCAATGTAAGTTTTTATCCCCTGTAATTAGCAAGTCTCTCACCCACTTATAGATTTCCTACAAATTTCTGTATTTACCATACAAATTTTACTAAAATAAAACAACTTTGTTTACCCTTAACTTACAAAAGAGCTTGGTGTTAATGCAGATCACATTCTGTCAAACAACATTTTGTTTTAGGAAAATATATACACAAACACCATGTGCAAAGCAATCAGAATTAACATCAAAACATGTCAATATTTTACAGCCTCGCATACATAAATACATGAAGCCAGAAATTTAAATCCAGGAAGAACATTCACACACAAAAAAAGAAGTTCTGGGCTTTTTTTCTGTTTTGGAGAAAATTTTCATAAACACCAAACAGCCATATTTATGGATGTAAAGGAAAACAAAACAAAACCAAAACCGAAAAAAAAAAAAAAACCAAAAAAAAAACGAACCTCAAACTAGTCATTGAAAAAAGAGAGTAATTAAATACAATCAAGCCTGTAAACATTTCAAGCTTCTCTTCACTGGATCAGTTTACCCATTAACATCAGAGCATATAAAGTCAGTTGGCAAGCAAAGCAGAGGATAGTTTTCCAGGTTAATTACCATACCAATTATCACATTATACCTCACTTACTAGAGGCTAACTACAAACAGACTTGCATAATATGAGAGTTTCCTAGACTGCTGGCCAACCTAGACAGGGCCAACATCAGGGCTGTTTTGCAATCTCCTCTTATTTGTGTATCTGCCTTAAAACTTAGGCTGGCTTTTCTTTTAAGCAGATAAAGATGCTGAAAAATTTAGAATAAAACTAATTCTGAAACATATCTCACCACAAAAAACAAGCATGAAATGCATGAAAAACCATGCAAAATTGTACGGAGCACCAGGGGTAACAAAGAAGTGCAGTGACGCATCCTCGCACAACAACGCACAATTGATACAATTCCCTTCTCACAGAGAACTCAGAAGTTAGGTAAAAGAATTCAGCTAATACTCCCTCACACTTTCCTTTGACAGCCAATTGACAGTTTACTATTGTGCATTTTCTAAAACAAGTTGCCAACACTGATTTATTTAGCCAATTTCTCTTCTGAGGAACTCAGCAGAATTCTCCTATTATTTCCCAGGGGTGTGGGCTTTGCTTTGGCATCTTTTGTTTTCTTCTGCTCTTAAAGGAGGGAAAAAAGGTGAATTGCTTGGGTGAATTCTGAACTGTATTTCCATATAAACCATTATATACTCCTATTGTTTTGAAACACTTCTTGATATAAGGTTTGCAGTTAGCCATGTTATTTTTTTATTACTCCAGAAAATGCGTTTTCTTATTCAGCAATGATTGTTAATAAGTAAAACATGCAGTCATCTAATGACGAGGGACATACAGAAGGTGAAGGTAGATTACAACTTTTTACAATGCCTTCATTTGCACATTCTCTAATCTTCTAGCAGCAAAGTTTTAAACTATTTATTCAGCACTGTGTTCATCTTTTACCAAATAGCCAGGTGACTACACAAGTCTGCACAGCCTTTTGGCCCCTTTCCACCCCCAAAAAAAATAGAAAGCCCCAAAACTTTCACTTGCAGAAAGAGCTCTCTACCAACTAGTTCACTGATAGGCAAAAGGAAAAAAAATATTCCTCACTGAGGAGGAAAATCGTTCTTCAGCCACTAGATGAGAAAATGGTTTTGATAGCTACATTCAGTGCTTTGCCAGCCTGGCCTTTGGGGCTCAATCCACATTGCAATGCTTAATATTTCTGGACCTTAGACTTTGCTCTTGGGAAAGCACTATTTGATCCTTCTGCTCATATTCCCTAACCTTTCTCACTTGCTGTCCTCAGTGCTTCTGATCTTATATTTCCACCATTCCCTTTTTCTATGCATGTTCTACTTCTCTTCCACCTTAGCTGGGCTGCAGCAGAGAGCAACAACCACAAAGCATCTTCAATGTTCAGCTCCTGATCTGCCTGGAGAAAGCAAGAAAATCGCACTCAGTCCCGCAACTTCTAGTGCAGAGTGTTGCAGGACAAACCATGCTTGGAGACCCTGTGGAAATTTTGATACATAATCCTAATCACACTCCAGCAGAGCATTATTTTTTCAACTGTTATATTACCACTAGATCTTGCCATTCACTTGTTCAAGCTTCAAATATAAAGCTGATAAAATAGCACCAATAACTTATACATAATGTGTGCTTTCTACCTTGTGAAAAAAAAAAAAAACAAACAAAATTAACAAAAACCTGCCAAAACAAAATGAAAAACAAAACCATAAAAAGCTCCCAACTCTTACTATGAAAAAAAAAAAAAACAAAACCCAAAGAAAAACCTGAATAAACAAATTGATGATTTCTACTTAACTGACTGTATATAGTAGAACAAGTAATTTATAGGTCTGTTTCCTGCCAAAGTCTCTCTTGGTAGAAAGCCTAGCATGTCACGTGGATAACCTAGCCCACACTTGAGGTGGATTTGGTAGGCTAGGTTTAATTTTCAGATTAGGTTCCCCTATGTTCTTTATAACTTAACCCCCTAAAATCTTTTCTCCACTTATGTATCTATTTCTACATGAAATTCAACCATTGTCCCTGGTGGTCTCTAAACCCAAGCCAAGGTCTCCATTAAATGCTGTCAACTATACACAAAAGATAACAGGAGTTTCATCCACTTCACATGGAGTTCACAAATGAAAATGTGGGCTACCTTGATTTTTATGACTTTATGTAAAATCAAACTAACACATTGAAAGTTCACGGTTTGTGTTTACAGCATGCAAAGAGCCCCAGCTGAGGCTGTCTTTGACAGAGCCAGCTGACCATGGAAACTGTGCCAAGGTCGGGATAAACAGCTGAGTGTTTGGATGCTAAAGCCATTAGTCAACTAGAGCTCAAATGGCCTAGTCAAACCTCAAGAAACTACCACCAGCTGTGAATCTCGCGCAGGGAAAGGCAGACTCTCTACTTCCCACCTTCACGGCCCTCAACATTATCCTGGAGAGAGTAAGCTCCTGAAGGCTATTTTACAGGTGTCACATCACAGGCACCAGGCTAACACGCCATACACTCAGTAAATCTGTAAGGAAACAATTTTGTGAATCTCTAGTCTAAAGAGCAAGGGAAAGAGAACAGAAGAGGTGAGCAGGTCTGTTATTAACACCTGCTCTACTATTTTTCTTCCATATATGACCTGTGTTTAAAACTGTATTTTAAATAGATCCAGACTACTGAATTGGCTTATCAGCCCCAGTGCAATATAAATGGGTATGTGGAATCACACAAAGCAACCTGCAATGGCAACTGCTTTTGGGACAGGCAAAGGGTCACTGAGATCTCAGGCAAGACCAGATGCCAACTCTAAACACCAGGAATCAGCCACTAGCCATGAGTAACCAGGACCAGCCATCACATGCAAATCACAGCTCCCACTTTGTAGCCTTGGGCAGGAAGGTAGTTCACAAAACAAATCAACAAAAAACTCAGAGACATATTTGAACATTACCCATAAAATACAACTGCTAATGTAGGGATGCTGAGGTGGGACTATTCTTTAGGGACTGTAGTGATAGGACACGGCACAACAGGTTCAAACTTAAATGGGGGAAGTTTATATTGGATATAAGGAAGAAGCTCTTTACTGCAAGGCTGGTGAGGAACTGGAATGGGCTGCTCAGGGAAGCTGTGAATGCCCCGTTGATGGCAGTGTTCAAAGGCAGGTTGTACAGAGCCTTGGGTGACATGGTTTAGTGGTAGGTGTCCCTGCCCATGGCAGGGGGTGGGAACTAGACGATCTTAAGATCCTTTCCAACCCTAACTATTCTATGATGCTAATAAATGAGTAGTTTAATTATTATTTCCCTTTCCCTAAAATAAACAACTCAAGTCCAGAAAGTTGAGAGTTATATTTTAATTTAAAAACCAAAACAAACTAAACCACCCCCAAAACAGTTATTTTCACCTTTGGGTATAAAACAAAGAAGAGGAACTCTATCCTATAATCAAATCATGCAACAGGCTTACAGGAGCAACAAATACAACTACAAAAAGAAGTTAATGTTTTCCAAGTACATTAAACACATTTCTGGACAAGTTTGGTTACGCATGCCTTCTCCTACAGTAACACTGCAGTCAAGCAGAACAAAAATAACTTGTTTTCCTCATCTTTTGTATTGCAGACTGACTTTTAAAAGGACTTTTTCCATACCAACATTTAATTTCTTTCCAAGTCACTTATGAATACTTTGTAAAAAAAACCTATGACCTGATTTTCAGAATAACTATCATTAATGTGCTTGTTACCAAGGAATTAAACTAAGAGCAGGTTTTCTGAGTATATACTCAAGGACCTTCTACATATAATCACACCTTATATAACTGGGGTTTTTTTGTTTGTTGGGTTTTCTTTGGGGTTTTTGTGTGTGTTTTTTTTGTGGTTTTTTTTTGGTTTTTTTTTTTTTTTTTTTTGGGGGGGGTGGGGGGTGTTTGGGTTTTTTTGTTTTTTTTTTACTTCTCTATGAATCACTCATTACCACAATTTCATTGGATAAATGAGGAATTTCCACTCATGCAACTAGGTGCACTCCTGCTTTTTCTAGATGGGACTACTGCACCCCAAGTGTACTCAGAGTTTCTTTAGTCATGACTGAAAATTTACATTACATGTCAGGCTCTTGAAAATTGTAAACATTACAGAATCTGTAGGAATGTCATTTATGAAAGGATAGTGCTTCTAACCCACTTTTGTTGTCAATGGGAAAAACTATCACTAAAGACATAGGCAAGTCTGTTTGTCCTTTCAATAATAGTTACATTTTATGGTTACCTTTCGATTTCTTTCAAAGACATGAAATAAAGTAAATGAGAATAAAAAGAAGCATAACAACTTAAAGGTGGTTTTATATCAACATTAAAGCCTTACGATAACCGATACAAATGCTCTTAAGCGTGCATCAGCTTTGCCTACTTGCTGGTTAAAATAACCTCCCAAATTATTGTCAGATAAAACAACCTTAGTCAACCTGTATTTTCTGTACTAATCTATATTCTGATTATTCCTCCTATGTAGTTAAGAATTATTTAAATACTTCAAAGCCATATATGTTATCAACGCATCTTAATGAGGGTTAAGTTATCCAGCCAGACTTTCTGAATAGAAGACTTGAAGTTTAACTCAACACCTTCGAAAACCAATTTCTGTTTTCACCTTCTGCAGAGGAAACACATTACTGTTTCTACATTCACAATGAGAAACTAGATGTCACTCATGAATATAAAATTCTATTCTAATATTTTGCAGGAAAATCCTTGAGGTATTTAACCACAATGCAATATTTACACATTTCCATACAAATTACAAGGCATTACTAAAGCAACAACTAAAGTAAACTTCATTCTGAGCAACGTGTGCAGGTTACCACTTGCTCCTTACCTACACTTATTTCCCACAAACTTTTCTGGACACATTGATCATAAATTATATATAAAGTAAACTTGGAAGCTAGAAGTATCACATGATGAAATTTTGCATCACTTAAAAAAATAAAAAACAATTAAAATTTAAACATAGAACAAGCATGAAAACCTTAGATGATTAAGCATTACAACTTATGGTGTAAAAATGCCTCTAAATTGAGATACAAAGAATACAGGCTTCTTGAAGCGTCTTCTTAATTAGAACCAGAGTAAAGGTATAATATCCATATTGAAAGTCTGTGTGTATGTCAACACACACACAACATCCAAAGCAGTAGGTACAAGGTTTCTGTCACGCTAAAATACAGAGTGCAATATTGTTATAACAGAATCTCTTCACCCCCAAATTAAAATCAATATAAAAAAATTTAAAGATTCATTTTTCTTATATTTGCTTCCAGTGGCTAACAGCTGTGATAAATCCCAGCACAGCAAAATTATTTGCCGGTCAGATAAGCAATGACTAGGTCTAGCAAAGCATTCTGAGAATGTATGTTACCAAAAATTGCAAGGATAAGGTTTCAGTCATGCTAGTCACCATCTTAAGTTTTCCAGAAAAAAAAAAAAAAAAAAACAACAGAATATGAGTCCATTAAGAAAAAACAAAAGAAAACAAATCCCAAAAAGAAATAGGCATTTTAAAGTTAGAACTTAAATAGGTATGAAAATACTTAGAATCATAGAATAGTTAGGGTTGGAAAGGACCTTAAGATCATCTACTTCCAGCCCCTCTGCTATGGGCAGGGATACCTCCCACTAAACCATGCCACCCAAGGCTATGTCCAACCCGGCCTTGAACACTGCCAGCGATGGAGCATTCACAACTTCCCTGGACAACCCATTCTCACACGTACTGCCAGCCCAATATTTACCAGAAGCAGTATAGAGTAAAGAAAAAAGACCTTCCATAGTAAAATATAATGATAACTCTCTTCATCTGACAGCTCTTTAGGCTGGAGTTCACCCACAAATAAGCCCTGCAGGGTATACTGTATATATGATATTATCTCTGCTTATTTAGGAAGTACTTGAAAGCATTTTAACTTCGATGAAAGTAGTTATGAAGAAAAAAAGCTTCAATTTAAAAACAAAACCCAGACCACAAGTAATTTTAAATACTTTTTCCTTTGCTAACCTCCACAAAATTGGAATGTAACTTTTTATTTTACTTTTAAAAGCCAGTAAATAAGTAGAAAAACTGGATTGTTCCTAAATCTAGGAATCAGGTACCTACCGATTGCTCAGTAGCTATTGCCTCTAAGAAGAAAATCCAATATATGCTGTTGAATAAATTAAAAATATCCCCATACCACTACAAGAGGTTAGGGGCTTAATTAGTGCATAAGATTGAGTTATGAAGTGCTTTGCAAGACTTGCCTGCACTTCACTTAGCTTTCCACTATAACATATCTCTGGTAAACTTGTATTGTGAAGTGTTTTCAAGAAAAATCCAGCTATGTTGAACTCTGGATTCAGCAAGACCATACATAAATGTCAAAGATGGACTGGAGGATGTGGCCAGGAGAGGAAATAAGCTTGAGTTTAATTTTGAGCATCACACTGTATCTTGACTGACATGTCCCTAAGATCCCACTAAGCCCAACAACATACTGAGGGCATTGCAAGCACTGTGAGAAGCTGCAAAAACCTGGTGGAGATAAGCCATGCAGCACAGTAAGCCACCCATTCTTAATTCAGTTCTGCTGTCTGGTACGTACGTATGTACACTCACACAGCAGGGCTGGGGTTACCACTTCTGTTGGGACCCATCCAGTTTCTTGATGAATGGCATAGAGGGACCTGATGACAGACTCCAGGCTCTCAAAATACTGTACAGATGTAACAGAAAAGGCTTTGCTCTCTTCAGACTATTAATTATACATTAATACTGGTTAAGTTACAGAAAGCAGAGCTGCCCTTACTGTCACAGAGTGACAACACTAAGTAAATTAATTATCCTTAAGAAAAATGAATATTCATGTCAAAGGTTTGCTCTTTATGTATTTATATATAAAAATTTTATATATACATATATATTTTTTCATTGAGACACATTTTAGAGACAAAGACTGTACTTCAGCTTTCCTGAGATTTTTCTTCCTCTTAAACCTTTTGCTAAAGACAAAAAAAGGTGAAGTTGAAGTTACCTGCATCATAGAATACTTAGGGTTGGAAAGGACCTTAAGATCATCTAGTTCCAAACCCCCTGCCATGGGCAGGGACATCTCCCACCAAAACATGCCACCCAAGGCTCTGTCCAACCCGGCCTTGAACACCATCCACCAGCAATGGAGCATTCACAACTTCCCTGGGCAACCCATCCCAGTGCCTCACCACCCTTACAGTAAAGAATTTCTTCCTTATATCCAATCTGAAACTTCCCGTTGAAGTTTGAACCTGTTACCCCTTGTCCTCTCATTACAGTCCCTCATGAAGAGTCTCTCCCCAGCATCCCTACAGCACCCCTTCAGATATTGGAAGGCTGCTATGTGGTCTCCACACAGCCTTCTCTTCTCCAGGCTGAAGAGCCCCAACTTTCTCAGCTTATCTTCATACGGGAGGTGCTCTAGCCCCCTGATCATCCTCGTGGCCCTCCTCATACAGATCTTTACCTGCAGAATCTTAAAATGTGTACAGATTCAAGCATGCCACTTTTTGCTCTTAAGACTGAAGAGGACAAAGACTGGCTAGTAATAAAAAAGGACAGGCAGCTATTATGGGTTTACAGAAATTATTTGGACAAAACAGTCATATTCTTTACATAGTCATAGTATTTACATGTAGGGGAAAAAAGGATTACTGCAGCCTCTCAACAAGCAAGACTGGTTATCTGAAAACTTAATCTTGAAACCAGATAACCTAAAGTTAATTAAATTCTAGAAGAGCTTATTGGTAGAAAACTAATACTGACCATCGATTTCAGTACTCAGGTTCTTAGTATCCTTTAATCCAACTTCTAAGGAAAATACTTTTGCCACATTTGCAAAGGACAAAAGCAGATTGTATAAACCACCCTCTAAACTTCAAGGGTGTGAGTCTGGTCATGCCAGCTTCACTGACGCTGCTTTACACAGACAGGATGAAACCAAGCAGCTAAGTCACAGCAGATTCCAATGCATCATCTTACACAGTGTGAAGCATTAGTGTAAGACTCTGGATACTGCATTAGCAGTAGTTCAGATACCATCTACTGCATGCAGAATGAATAAGAGAAGAAAAACAAATAGGAAAAAGCAACTGAAGTAATAGCAGATATCTGCTTCCTACACTCTTCAAGTTCTACACAGTATATATGACAGCAAGGCATACTTACAGTGCTTTCACATTTTCAGTGGACTCAGGGCAATAAGAACTCATTGCTCTATTTCCTGCACTGTGCCAACTGAAGAATTCAGGAATTCTACAGCTTCCTCTATCGCCTGCCTCAGCTTTCTAACAGCACCACAGAGCAAAGGAAAACAGTCTCTTCAAAAAAACACATATCTATTACTAATTTATTTCCTAAATAAAGCCTTTTGGGGGGCTACAAACAAGACTGCATGAACTCAAATTAGAAGCTGCAGATTGAAAGCCAAAGTTCACCTTCTTCAGCTTGAGTGTCTTACGTTAACAACACTAAAGAGTGAGAGGACATGAAAAGCTGAGTCAAAGTGGAAGTTGAGCACTGTAGTGTCAAACTACCAAGATGACCCATAAATAGTTCAGGATAGGCTAAACTATACAAAGGTAATTTCTTTTAAACCTAACTGCCCTGTTGTAAAAACAAATATGAAGCTGTGTCCACACCTACATATTTGGGTAACCAAATAATGCCATTGGTTTACAGAAATAAGTAATTTATGCCTTCAAATTTTTAAAATCAAATAAATAAGCATTTGCTGCTGAATTTTACATAGACAAGCTACTAAAATATCCTGAAACCTCAGATATCAAGTTAATTGCCATAACAAAATTGAAATATAAAAAGAAATCATACCCTATGAGCAGGCAATAAACTGTATTTCATGAACTATTTTATAACAGATAGAACCATGATGTCAATATTACACCAAGTGAAATTGTGGTAATTAAGCATAATTTTAATCTGCATTACAGATTCAGGAAAGGGTGTGCAAAAACAAATAACCAAACACTCTCTCTAAGGATTAAAACAGATATATAGGTTTGATCATCAGGTTGATATACTGGAGGGAAGGAATGCCATCCAGAGGAATCCTGACACGCTTGTGAGGTGGGCTGGTGCCAACCTCATGAAGTTTAACCATGCCAAGTGCAAGGTCCTACACCTGGGTTGGAGCAATCCCAGGCACAGCTACAGGTTGCACAGAGATGAGATTCAGAGCAGCCCTGAGGAGAAGGACTTGGGGATACTGGTTGATGAAAAAATGAACATGAGGTGGCAGTTGCAACCGTATCCTGGGCTACATCAAAAGGAGTGTGACTTATCAGGTCGAGGGAGGTGGTCCTGCCCCTCTCCTCTCGTGAAACTTCACCAGGAGTACTGCGTTCAGTTCTGGTGTCCTCAACATAAAAAGAACATGGAACTGTTAGAGCAAGTCCAGAGGAAAGCCACGAGGATGATCATGGGACTGGAGCACCTCCTATATGAAGACAGGATGAGAAAGTTGGAGCTGTTCAGCCTGGAGAGGAGAAGGCCACATGGAGACCACATAGCAGCCTTCCAGTATCTGAAGGATGCCTACAGGAATTTTGGGCAGGGACTCTTCACGAGGGACTGTAGTGAGAGGACAAGAGGTAACGGGTTCAAACTTACGCAGGGGAAGTTTAGATTGGACATAAGGAAGAAATTCTTTACTGTAAGGGTGGTGAGGCACTGGAACGGATTGCCCAGGGAAGTTGTGCATGCTCCATTGCTGGCAGTGCTCAAGGCCAGATTGAACAGAATCTTGGTTGGCGTGGTTTACTGTGAGGTGCCAACCCTAACTTCATGGATTTGAGTTCTACACATTTATGCTTCATTTATTTTATAATCCATGTTCTGCTACATACTTTTAAAATACATTGTCTCAAGCATAACAGATGACTTCTGCTATAAAGCTCACAACCACAAAAGGTCCTCAAAGGGATCTGGAAGAAAGCACTGGAATTTACGCAGTTAACCACAGAAAAAAGACAGTAGAATAACCTGACCACAGTAAATCTTCCTTTAAAAAAGAAAATAAATAAAAGTTGTTCAGTTATGGAGGGAACTTAAAACTGACAACCTAACTTCAAGCTATAAGGGCAAAAAGAATAATTTCCTTTAGACTCTCTGGTTTCATTCAATTTATCCTCCAAGACCATTCAAAATGACAAAAGTTCAAAAGATCCTTAAGTCTCACAAAGCTAATTTGTTTGAAGGAATTACACCAGGTCCTGCCTCTCAAACTACAGGAAATAACTTGAAAATGCATTGCAAAAGTCTGTCCATTCAGAGCTAGGACCTAAACAGGATAAAATTAAAACACCTCCTGATAACTTTGATCATAATATATTCAGTTTAGCAAAACCGAAGGTGCTCATGTATGAAGTTTATTTGCCACGCAAGGGAACTAGGGGAGAAGAACCTCTTCAGAAAGTTTACAACAGTGATGTTTTCCCACCCTTCCGGAAGAAAAAGCAAATGGATACTGAAAAGTCAGTCTATGAACATCTGCACTTTGAAAAAAAAACTGTCATGGAAGACAGTTTTCTGCCATTCTTTCTTCTCTATCTTCACTTCTTCCTCCTCTCCATTTATGACTAGCTGACTGATTCTTATTTTAAGCTTATCAAAGCACGCCTCTTTCTTCCCCTTTCAGTTTTTGTAGAGGCTTCAAAACATCTAGGATCACTTCAATGTGTTATCTTCTATCTGACGAGATCAAACTGTTTGCCAGGATCTGCAGTAGCACTGACTGCATATAGCTTTTACACAAGTTCTGCTCCTCCACCAAAAGAATAAGTAAATGAAAAAAGAGCAACACTGACACAGAAAATAGCTAGCCATTTTTCCAATCTCCGTACATGCTTGGGTATCCGCACTTTAAAAGAGGAAAGCACTTCCTACACAGTGAAGGAAAAAAAGAAGAGTAAACATATGACAGACATGTCCTAGCTTGCAAACAATCTGTGCTGCTTTTCAATCAGCATTTAAACAGTGTATGCTTTAGACCAGTGAAATCTAAACATTTACATCTTTCCATCCCTGTTAGGAAATTTTTTCATTACACTACAAGATCAAAACGCACCTAGTGACCACTGTGTACCACACCACACAGAAATCACTCTGAAAAGCATCCACCTAAAATAGCTGCTCCTGCGTCTTTCCCCCACTGCAAATGTAGTATCAGATGTCATTTGGTCAGCTCCTTCCTTTCAACAAATTAATTCACTTAAATCCCCCAAACAGTAAAAAGCAGTGGCTTGGTCAGTATGCAATGTGGCTTCAGTGCCAAGTTTAGATACAGGCTGAGTAGCTGGAGAGCTGTGTCCCCAGCGGCATCAAACACCTCCCGGCACCAGGGTAGGCAGAGCACCCTTCCAGTATCACAAGGTGGGTGAGAACACTGGGCCAACGTTTGGGTAAACACTTGCTAAACCTTCGGCCACAAAGCTACCAAAGCAATAACACTTATTTCTCTCATTGTGTCAGCTTTTTATTCACAGTGCTGGCAAAGAAGTAAGTCTGCCTATCCCAGTTGCTACTATGAGACCAGGCTCAGGTGCTTTTCTGACAGCTGTTTTCCAACCTCAAATCAAGCGGAACACGCTGGGACATTAGAAATCTGAGGCCAGTGAAGGGGATACCCATCAGGAAACAGAAGGCAGCCTGCATCCACAGCAAACAGGAGTCATGGCTGGAGTCTGGGGGTGTAAAATGGAGCTGCATAGAGTGCAATTTTGGAAGGATGACTTGGTAAAGAGCTGCTTGCTCTTGAGAGAACTCCTTTGGGTTTGTGTTTTTGCTTTTAGATTTTCTTGGGACTTTGTTGGGTTTGTTGCTTTGCTCTTCAAGTCTCCTACTGACATATAGTGCCCTCACAAGTAATTCAAATCTACTTACGTGGGTTTTGTTCATTTTTAACACAGCTACCCAACAAATGAGTGTTTTGACAAAGCTTCCTGTTGCTATCTGAAGTAATGCAAGTCTCTTAAACCTTGTATTTAAAACCCTGTTAACCCATGCACAGCCAGGCTCCTGTAATTTACAGAATTAAACAACTTAATGCTTGACAGTGCATCTATTACCCAGTATATATCAACTCCTGTTATTTTTCAGAGTTTTAAACTTGGAGGATAGTTTGATTTTAAAATTTCAAGTCACTTAATACCTGAGAAAACGCCAGGCATTTCTTAAACACACACAGGCAGAGCCAAATTTTGCCAAGTAGATCTGACATTCCCCACTCATTCCTATGTCAGATTTCATATTCCTGGCTGGCAGGTAGAATATTTACCTACTTCCCATAAAGCAATCGCAGCATGCTTACAGAGGAATGCAGGCGCTAGGCCAGCATTGCTGGTTTACACTGAAACAGGAGTCAAAAAGGAGAGCTTTGCTCAAAGGGCTGAGATCTGGTATCTCTCTCCTGGTTTCCCCACCATTAGGTACTTTTGCATGGCAGTGATAAGAGTAATGCCTTCCAATAGGGAAATTCCTCAAAACTTTACATGGAAAGGCTGGAAAGTCAAAGTGGGAGTTGACTGCAGCGCCTTATCAGGTTAGAGCTATGATCATAGCTGGACTGAGAAACAGAAATCCAAAATCGCTAATAATTTCTTTTCTTGTAGTTTCTTCCACAACCATGCAATATACCGGAAGTACATTTTAAAGGCAAACATGAAAACAAGGACTACTTGAAAACATAATACTGTGTTTCTGGTTTTGATTAAAACTAGTCAATTAACCAAAACCATGTAATACAGCAAATCACTGACAAAACAGCCCATTTCCCTAGAAAGAACTGATTGGCATGACAGCTTTAAAGGAGAAATTAATTTGAAATCAATTCTATAAACAATGTTGTCATGCTTATTTTACCTAAGTAACTGAATAAAGTAGATTAACGACTTCATTTTGAAAGCTATTAGCCAAACCTTTATGTAGCTTATGATGTGATCAGTTACAAAGGTTATGACCCCTATTCCAGACTGTCTACCCTAAATTACACCTCTATAAAAATATTCTTCTTAGTTTACTTAAACTTACTTGCCTTCCTAGTGCAAAATGCACCTTGAAGTGATCAGGTAAGAGGTCCGCTTGCCCACAAGAGCTTTCTGAATGTGACATCAATATTTACACATGCTGAATGCATTCAACCCTCATCTGATCTTTGGTATCAAAGTACAAATTCTAGCCTGTTCCACGTATTCTTTCCTACTGTTAATAAAACCTAGAATTTCACTCAAGCAAGTCAGCCCCTTGCAAAAACGGGTGGGGATTCAAGTGCAGCATGAACTGGCAAATCCAGCTAAAGCATCACCGTAATTAATAAGCAAGTTATCTAACCTTCAACCAGTAGCATATAGCCCCCCTTTTGAAGCAATGACAAGAACAGGAAACCTTTCACAGTAAAGACAGTCTGCATGACTAGACAAAGTGGCAGAACAGTTTTGTTGGGGACTGAATGCAATGACATGCTGGCTGCCCACCTTGAGCCAGCAAACACAAAGCAGCCAAAGAGAGCCACAGTAGCATGCCTGAAAGGGGAGTCTAACAAAACTCTATAGTAGAGCTTGGGCTGGGAAACAGCCCAAAACCTGGAGGGAAAAAAAAAAAAATCAAAAGGTAACACCTTCTGGTTTAATTCCTATTGCATTCATTAAAAAAGGGGGCACCCCTTTCCATAAATATCCAAAGTATTATATCAGATGATGTTCAAATGAAAAAATAAATCAGAACTGATAAGGCTAATTGAGCCAATGATTAGTGCAGGCTCTGAAGAGTACTGAGGGTTTCAAGTAGAATAAGTAGAAGATCCCATTATAAATAAAAGCATAATGGGATGGGTTAGAACAAAGCAAACAGCAACAAGAGTATGACAGCAATGCAGAGATGGAGGAAGAAGAAATTAGATAAGATAGTGGGAGTTACCTGACATTTTTCAAGCAATTAATAAGTTTGTTCCTAAGGAACTAGATCAGAGACAGAAAAAAAAAAAAATAGGATGGGCAACGTCAGTTGTACAAATTCCTACTAGTACCATTAGGGGGTGAAAAATGTGGGAGGGTTAGACCACCAATTACTGTGACACAAAAGATAGAGATGTTAGGGTGAGGGTTTTATTGTTGGGATCTGGGGTGTTGTTTAGGGTATTTTTAAATGCCCTTTGAAGTTCTGGCGTCTTTTGTGAGTTTCCCTTCACAAATATTAGATAGTATGATTTCATGCTGAGCCTGAAAGGTTTCCTTGACAGCGCTATATTTTAGTCCTAGTCAAACAATGTTATCTGCACAGTTGAGTAAGGAGGGATCTCATTCAACTATTTGGCATTCTTTTACTGCTGAGTTTGTCACTTTTTTTCTCCAGAATTACTCAAATAAGCAGTCTACAGACAGCAGACTAACAGTGACCACATACACACATTACCTTCTCTGCCAGACATGCAGTACTATAATTAGAGATTTTGTTTTCTAAACAGATAAAGTTCTGACCTGCTGAAGTTTAAAGTATTCACTTCTAACATTTCCAGACCAGCTCCTCAGCTTCACCCTATTACCACTGCCAGAAAGAGAAGGAAATTAAAACCTCAGAACCAAGATGACAACTCTAGTAGCACTACTACAACCATCAGCACAGAATGTACTAATTATTTTTTCCCACTGCAAGCTTTCAATCATATTTCTGTACACAGCAGTTCAGCAAACTATTGCCTTCCTATCGCCAAGAACTTTATGACCAATACTGAATTATTAAGGAAAAAATGGCAATATTGTAGAAGGCGTACAAATTAAACCAGTACACTGTAGTGTACTGTATTTGTGAGAAATAAATGTGTAGATACCTGCGGACTATGTATATTCTTCCTTGTGTGCATTGCCTCAGAGGAATCATACTGTAATTTGCTCTATAAGAAAAGCAATATTAATTTAACTGTTTGGAATAATTAATCAGACATTTGGAAGACAAAGAGGGCAGGATATCAAAAGAGTTGCAGTAAAATTAAGTCCTTAGGAGGCTTTAGCACCTTTTCCTGAATTCACGAGTCCAGCTACTGCTGAATAATTTTATTACAGTTCCCTCTTCATCAACTCTACTGTTACCAAACCTAAAAAATTCAGTATCAAAATACAGGTCTCATTAAAAATGCAGTAAAGAAAGGTTACAAAAATTGTTATGAGCAAAGGAGTAATGTATTTTTTGGAATAACACAGAAAGATACAATAAAGGAAATTAAAAGGAAGAAAAGATAAAAATTAACCTGGGTCTATTACAGCCAACTAACACCTCATGTGAAGCATTCTTTAAGATTCAAATGAAAAAACAAAACCTCCACACAATAAAAAAAATGCTTCTTTTACTGGGTAAAACACATCTTTTTCAAGAATGCAAAATGCAGGTTTCAGAAGGCCACTTCCCTCTGGTTTCCAGCCACGCAAACCTCTAAAGCAGGACCACAAACTAGGCTCTAAAGCTGGGCCTCCACCACCTTCCCCAAAGGGAAAGGCTCCAAGGTCCCAAACTCCAGCACACCCCTGCCCATGCTGCAGCAGCACCAGCTGCTAAAGTGGTTATGCGCCAGGGGAAAAAAAGAGATATGGCTGATCTAAATGCAAAGAAAAATAAAGATATCAAACAACAAACCAAAGCAACCAGAAAAAGAAAGAGAAAAAAAAAGTAAAAAAATCAATAGCAGCCACACAGGAGGTAAAAAACCAGAAAGTTTTCACTTAAGAGTCATGCTGACCTTGTAATTCATTGCTAAGGGGAAAGGAGTCATTATAAAACAGGCTCATAAAGTATATCCATGTATACATAGAAGGCTTTGATTGTAAAGTTAAGTATTTGAAACAATATCCAGAAGCTGCTAAATAAACTCATCCTGAATGATAACTAGTCATATAGTCCCCATACCTATTTTGACATGCAAGTCTGCCACAGGTTAACACACAAGGTTTTGAATATTTAAGTATATTTTTCCTCTAAGTAGCTTACAGGACTTCATTATCTCCAACAAGAGATACTTAAGTTCCATTCTGGAAGCCAGTCTCATTTTTTTAGGTTTTCTTTTGCACTTCAGGCATCACATTCACAGACATCTCCATGCTAACACAGATCTTAGAATTATTTCCTGAGCCAGTATAAAACAGAATTTTCTTGGCAAAATTTGAAAGGCAAGTTAGCATGCTGTTAGAGGGAATTTCAAAAGAGAACACTGACTTTTTAATAACTTCTATAATGAACTGCTGAGACAAGACCTTAAAAAGACTTGCTGCAGGAAGGCCAGCCGCTATAGTTGGAAAAAACACCCCAAAACCAACAAAACAGAACAAAAACCTACAAACCAATCAAACACATAGAATTACCCCAATCAGGATTTGCCTACTTCAAAGTGTCTTGAAACACACATATTTCAAGTACTCTCAAGTATGCCTTAACATGCCCAATTTGTTCGATAAGTATGTAATGTGTCTCTCTAGATACACACCCTGCCATGAAATCTTTTTCATTCAGGCATTCATCATTTACCATCATAACCAATAATAAAACAAAAAAAGAGGTACTTGGTATTACTAGTCAAATGCTTTCTGATTATTTGACACTAAGTTTTTAAACACTACTCTAGCAGTATGGTGTGCATCAAAAAAATCTATAGGAGGCAACCTGACTGAGAGCTCTTGCCTCATTTTAGACTCTGTTCATGTAAATAATGGAGTACTTCTACTATAGCTATTTCTCCAATACAGAACAAGTCTCAGCTCCCTTAATAGTATCATTGTGTGGTGGCAGTGTTTTGCACTGATGCATTAAGTTATTTCCCACATTTATTTTTAGCAGGGAAAAAAAATATTAATGTCACTTTTCAGTAAGCATTCACTAGTATTTTAAGAAAACATGGCTGTATATAGGTCACCTAGGTCACAGAATCATAGAAAAATCTAGGTTGGAAGGGATCTCTGGAGATCATCTGGTCTAACCATCTAAATCTAAAAAAGATTTTCCAAGGTCCCATAAGGTCAAACCTTTATTTCCAGCAAGGAAGACTCTACCACTGCCCTAGGCAACCTATTCCAGTGTTTAATAGTTCTCAAGGTAAAGATGTATTTTCCCTCGTATCCAGGCATCTAATTTAAAAATAAACCAATCAACCAAAACAAAAACAAAACAAACAAACAAAAAAAAAAAACAACAACCCAAACCAAAACCCCAAACCTCCAACTAAAATAAGGAACAAACAGGTAGTTTAGTACACATTCAACTTCACCCTCAAATTTCAAGACACTAACCTAATGTATCATGTTGTTTGATAATATAATCTATGTATACAATAAAGACTGAAATCTCTGTATTGCAGAAATTATTCAGCACTGGACAACCGTCACGTTTAAACACTGGTAATGCAGCAGGAACTGTCAGGCATTATAAGTTATTGTCTGCAGAATATTTATTTCTAGTAGCTACAGTTTATAATACATGTAACTGCTGAAATAACTTATTATTGAATAATTTGATAATATACCAGTGATCCCTTTTGGTGGCTATCTCTGGCACCATTCACAGCCACATTAGCATGCAAGGATGACTCTGATCATGTAGGTAATGACCACTCTCATCACATTGGATCCTAGGCTGTTATCTCTACAAGCTTGCGCTCTTCCTCTCTTCTGCTCCCAGACCATTAGTTAGAGGAGGCAGAGTAAGACATAGTGATTGAACCCAAACCAAGAACCTGCTCATTCATCACCCTGTGGACAAAACAATATATATGTACCTGCTGAGCCTGATACTGAAGCCCTATCCTTAGGGCAGGCACTAACCTTTTCAATATAGTTCACAGCCTCATGTCTTTAAGACATCTTCATTTTTTTCTTTTCTTTTTTATAGAATTTCTGCAAACCAGCCAACAGTTGAACATCACTGGTATGACCTTCAGAAAACAAAACAGGCTTAGGATTTTAAGGTTCATTTGACCCAGTTGCTTTAGGTCACCTGACAGCACATCAATGTTGAAAGTACTGAAGCAACTTTCACCTCATTTACTGTTTGCACATTAACTGCCAAAAGGGATCTCAAGAAATGGAAAGGAGGGACACTAATAAAGATAGGCTTGACACATTGTCTGACTTTATCTGCTAGCGAGAAGCACATCACCAACTGCCTTGAAGCTGCATCTAATCAATCCAGTAAAACAGGCTTTTTTTTTATTACCCATGTTGAGTTCAACTTTGCCTTATAACATACAGCAAATGGTTGTAAAGCCAGTTTTTCTCCCCACTGCCAGAAAGAAAAGCATGTGAGCTTCAGTGAATGATGCATAACAACTCTAACCAAGAAAAGCCATTAGACAATCCTTGATACGTGCACTTGGCAGCTGAGGACCATCAATAAGCACAGGACTGGCCAGCGCTGTGACCATCCACACAACTGAGGTGGCACCTACAGGAGCACTTTCTTCAGAGCTTCTGTAGCATATGGCCTACAACCTACTTTTGTAGAGAAAATTGTAAGGATAAGCACATTAGCTAGAGCTTAGAAATAATTTTACTTTATTAAGTAGCAGAAGGGAGGAAACCAAGTTTGGCCTTCAAGTGAATGTGCTCTGTTTACAAATGCCTGGGGGATGGGAGGCAGAAGGAAAAACAGGGGTCAAAAGGAAAAAAAAAAAAAAAAAGCAAGCTTTTGCTTTTGGTGAGATGATAAAAAAAGCTACAGTGTTGGACACTTGTCAGACTAAACAACATATCAGCTTAACACAGCCTGCATTTGGTTTCGGCTCCTTGCTTTGACACCCAGAAAATTTTAAGCCAACTCTCTCATACAAAGAAAGATTTACTTCCTGGGTAATTAGAAAAAAATAAACACAGATGACCCTAGTGCAACATGACACCACACCAAGTCAATCAAACAGGGTACACACTGGTTAACAAGTAACAGAATTTGTAACTGATAATAGTAACTAAATCTCTTCCTCTTGAGAGCACCTGATGACAGACCTAACTTTAGGACCCAGTACATCAGACTCTAGAAGCTCACTTCTTAATACCTCAGTTCAACTCCTATATTAATCTCAGTAAAGGACGTTATCCATCAAAACTCCATTTAATAAAAGGATCAGAGTCCTCTCTCACAATCTAAGGACAATGGGTAGCATTACGAGTAAGCTTGATTTCCTATATAAAAATGACATGGGTGGCATGGTTTAGTGGGAGGCGTCCCTGCCCATGGCAGGGGAGTTGGAACTAGATGATCTTAAGGTCCTTTCCAACCCTAACTATTCTGTGATTGTATGA
>JASSUY010041934.1:82197-95437 GCA_032466535.1 Forpus xanthops
GTGTCCCTGCCCATGGCAGGGGAGTTGGAACTAGATGATCTTAAGGTCCTTTCCAACCCTAACTATTCTGTGATTCTATGACTACCACAAAACCTTCAATTGCCCAGAAGTCAGATATATCTGTTTAGAAACCTAGTCTAGTTAGATAGTGACACTGTAAAATCAAATGTACTGCTATATCAGATCTGAAACCAATATACTCAGTTGAATATATGTAATAGTTATATTTTATATTATATATACATAAAATTTCTAAAATAATTTTATATATTATATACTATATATAATTATAGAATTAATCCCATAAATAGGATTTACCAATTTAGCACAGATTTTAAATAACTCTGTAATTGCATTATTCTCTTCATTCCGTTACAGAGAAATAACTAATTTTACATTACAGAACAGAGTCAAGTCAGTACTTCCCTCACATCAAAATGCAAGACTGTCACAATTAAAGAAAATAATAATAATTTCAAAACTTAAAAAGAAAAATACAGCTCCCCCACCCCCAATGAGAGAGGCAGGAAGGTGTTTTAACAGTTAGGCTACAGCAAAAATCTGCAGCAGGACTTCCAGCAGTTTTGCTCTAGGCTTGGATAATAAAGCAAGTAATCCTTGGAAAGAGGCAACAAATTTCTCCCTAGAATGCTCAGTGAGACACCTGGACAGAAAAGAAAAAAACAGCCTCCCATCTTCACCTAAGGAATTAAAACTTAAGCATGTAAATCCACCTTCACAGTATGCCATATATTGATAATTAAATCTGTATAGAAATTAAGAAAAAAGCATCCAAAGCACTGTATCTATTCTTGAGCATTTGCCAAACAAGTGAAGCTTGTTTCAAAAGAGTTATATCCCAAAATGTAACCCTCCCTTTTTATTAAGCACGTAGTATCACTGCGACAAGATGCCAAAGGTTCTGTGCCAAATGCAACTGCATTCTTGTAAGTAGCCAGTTGGGGAAGGGTAGTGAATTCCTCAAAGTAGTGAACTACTGTATAATAACGTATCAGAAAAGCACATGCTATTAATAAAAAATGTCTATTACTGTTACACTGGCAGATAGGTGTTTCTTTACATTTGGAAGAAACATGATGTTGCAAGCCTACCCATTCAGCTACAAGAAAAGTATAATGCTCCCTATTCATTCCAGGGAGATATCACCTGATAGACACAGTGCACTGGCCAGAAGCAGAATACTGTGAGTCAATTAAGCGCTTAACTGAATAGTAATGACACACTCACGTGCTCCATCAGTTATTTGACACTTTTGTTCAAAGGTTCCACACATCAGGACAGCATGAAAGAAAAGACTGAATTTTTATCTGACAATAATAAAGTCATATCTGCTCAGAAAAGCATAAAACAAAAGAAAGCGCAACCTTTCCCACTATTAAACACTGAATCACTTCCTAGTTACCAAAAAGATCACTGCATTCTCCTTTATCCTAGAGCCTTATCAGCTCCCAGGTGCCAAATCACCAGCTTCCTTCAGATAGAGATCTTTCTCTCCAGGCGTGCATTTTCAATACAAATAGCAAACACACATAACCAAAGATGGAGAATAAACTTAAAATCCACTGAATTTAACGAATAAAAGCTACAATTAAGACAGCTGCTTTACTACAGGAGTATTGCTGGGGAGTTCTAAAACCTGTCAGGGATTTTTAGTCTCTTGACACATCAGTAGTGCGCCTTGACTGGTACAGTCCCACAGACTTTCCCTCAGCTTATGAAACATTCTGGCAAGTAGTTCAAAGAACAACTGTGCTGCTAAAGTCACAGAAATCTGAAAGTAAGAAGAATCAGTTGCTGAAGGATTTTGATTTTTAATTAAAAAATGTCCACTACGGCTGCAAATATATAAAAATCCACACTTGTGCGCAGTTTTATTAGAAACAACTGTTAATTTAATATACCTGAAGTATAAAATTGTATTTTCACACACGAAACTTGCTTAACATTTACAAATCTGAATTTTCTCAGTGGCAACTCAAGTTGCTTATTACTTTTGGCATAAAATGGGAAATAGCAACTTCTTCCTCTCACTATTCTTCATAATTACAAACAGAAAAAAAATAATTGTAGTTATACCATTAGCATTCAACACTGTAACCAAAAGCAATCAAATGCTGTGTACCTTAATAAGTAGCCTACACTGTGTTTTTCTATTACTACATGTTTTATTAAATACATGGGCAATTTAAGAAGTATTCAAAGTCACATGCCTAAATTCTTCTTAACTTTTTCAGATGTCATGCAAACCAAATTATATTTACAGAAATATACTTTGAAGGAAAAAAGGTTTATGATCCTTAATACAATAGGATCTTGCTGTAAATAGAGATGATCTCTTTTCACGTTAATCCTGAGCAAAATTATGTGCAAGATAATTTAGAGCAGCTTTACCCAAATTAGAGTTCCCCAGTGAGTTTCCAGCAACCAAAAATTGTGACACTATTTTTACCAGGCACCTAAGAAAGGCATAGTTGAAGGTGGCAATGGGCAGAAAAGAGACTGAAATTGCAATCAGGCTTTAATAAATATTTATTTATATATATAAATATATATATATATATATATATAGGTATATATATGGCTGTCCAACCTAAACTCTGGCCCATCCTGTAACAACCACTGAAAACTAATCAGAGCAACCTGTGATCACTAGGCCGCTCAAAGACGCCTTTCTTTCCTCTAGTAAACATTTCAGAACATGCCAATCCACAACAACATGAAGATAAGGCAAGCTGTACTTTAGCATGTGCTTGCTGGTTTTCAACTTGACCAAAGTACAACCTGCTTTATCTACAGACTAGAGATTTTTAATGTGTTCTCTAGAACATTGGCAACACATTGAAGAGGTTACCCTCTTCCAGATAAACCACTAGTACTGAAGCAACCACAGCAATCAAAAAAAAATCCTTGCATGCGCTTAACTTCAGGTACATGTCTAAGTTTGCCTACAACCAAAGGCTGTGCCTCTACCTGCACTCTTACAGTACAAGTAGTCCTTTCCCATCTATGCAAGAATATGAAAAAAAATTTAAAAAGCAAACCAGAAAATTGAAAAAACTATGAAAAATATTTTATACTGATGCAGTTGTAGAAATAGAAGCCAACTGAACATACATCCAATACCTGGAATAAGAATATTAAGCTTTAACTCCCACCCCAAAAAAAAGAATTCAGTGAAAGAGCAGAGATCAGACCTCTGCACACTCAGGGACAATCCCTGGGAGATGCCCTATGTTGAACAACAGGATCCGTATTCACACAACTGTAGGCAAAACAACACAAGAACAACACTACAGTATTTAAGCCCACGCACATACAAGTCACAGCTCAGGCTCCCAGCTTTGATTCATAAAATGCGTCATTCCACAGAGCGTAACTGTATCACATAACTTGCTAGGGAAATAGCCATGGTTACTCATCACAGCTTGGTGCTATGAACCACTTGCTTTCCATAACACTACACACACCAGATTGAAATCTGTCTGGGGGTGGAAGGAGAGGACAGCGGGAAATCAGTGAACAAGATGTCAAATCATAACTACTTTGGTGCACTAAACTGCAAACAGAACAGTGTTTGACTTAGTAATAAAGTGGTTTACTGTTGATGTCAGTTGCTTACAACTGCTCTTTTTACAAAGCTATTTATTTCCAAAGTCTCATTTAGGTCAAAAACCAAAGCAAAACACACAACTGGTTAATAGTGTAAATAATAAATGACTTGAAAAGAAGCTTTTTGCTTCTTACTACACACAAAAAAAAAAAAAAAGCTAGCTTTAATTTTTTGCACATGGCATGTTTTACATGATATTTATGTGTCAGAATCACTATAATTAAAGCTGCTACACAGGAAATGCACTTGGCAGCTACAAACCTTGAAGCATTTTATTTCACACCAATTTTACCATTTCTTCTTTTTCAGAAGATGAAAAAATAAAAGTGAAGCACACTTCAGTATTGTCCATCTTACCATTTCAGAAATTAAACATTTTAGCTTGTTTGAAAGGTTATGTAAACTTAATAATTAATTTTGGATTACAACAGAAGATCAAGTGGAGTTAGAATCACTTTCTGTACATCCAGTTTTCTTCTTGCATAAAACTTAAAAAAGGTATTGAATTTACTTTCACCTCAAATGATTAAAGACCTCTTGAACCCCTTGTAAAACTGCCCACTATAACAACACATACGTCCAAGTTTTAATTAAGGACTGGCTTTTGCTGTCATTTTGCCTGGATTTCTATAAACATCAACACTAAATCAGTGGGGATATTCTAAAAATAAAACCAAGTGATGCCTATGACTGATAAGCTATTACCACAATACTGCACATTACTGCTTAAGAATAGTTATCCGACCAACTTCAGAACACACAGGCCACTACGTAAAGTGAGGAATGCAAAAAGTTGGTTGCCAATAAAGATGACAGAAAGTAGGTGGCCGTGACAAGGTTTACTACATTACCTCTTGAAAACGTACTGAAGTGGTCAACAGAAGCAAGAACACAACATACTACTTTGGCTTTATTTCTAGTTTATGATGCCTCAAAATGTATCAGTTTCACTTTTGGCAAAGCAATACCTTTCAAAAAGCCCCAAATTCCTTCTGCTAGAAAAGGGATTATGATTACTTCACTTTAAAAGCTACTCTCAACTCCAGATTCTGAAAAATGCAGTTTCTTCAAACAGGGCTTTTAGTCATGCTTCAAAGCAGGGGACACTCTCTCTCCCCACAACATAAGTTGCTGCAAGTGCTTGTACGAAACCTAAACTTGTCAAGAGAGGGAACTGATAAAATTACAACCAATACGACAGATTAGCATATGCCTGTACCATGTGCAAGCTTCAGTTTCTTGTGACTTCTGTTCTGACTGCAAAAATGTTCTACTATTCTTTCATCTTCATATTGAACAGACATTTGCAGAAGTTTAATAGGGAGAAACTAGTCACAGAAATCAATCAGATTAGCTCAATCCTGATGATCTTTGTTACAAACAGAGGCAATTAGTATAACGTGCTGAATGCAGACTAAGGGGTCTACAGCCTGCAGAGATGCACTACATCCCTTAATGCAGTGATACACTCTTCAGTTAAATCAATGGCGAGGATTCTTGGATGGAAGAACTGCATTTATTAAAAGGAAATGTATTGTTATTGGATGAAGACGCATGCTGAGATGAGACAACAAAGCCAGGTGAGAAGGCCCTCAAACTGTCTAAGTGTGCCAGCTAAATCCAAAGGAACCCCCAGAATAGTGAAAAGACGGATACATTTCTGCCTGTACCTTTTCCAACTTTTTTTTTTTTTTTTTTTTCCTGGAAACCGATTTTAAAATACCTCACATCTTACTGAGGAGTGCCAGATGAAGAATCTGTATCCAAAATGTATGCTCAGAGCACAGAATTTGCTTGATTTCTCCAACTTGCAAACCATGAGCACATGGGACTCATCAGATGAGTGACAATACAGTAGTGCACCAAGCACCTACGAGGTTTTGAAATTTCTCTTGCATCTTCCTGGACATGCACACAAGAATCCTTCGTTACCATTACTCACATGCAATGTTTAAAAATCTAAAGCATAAAATCTAGCACATAAGCATGACCAGACTTCAACATCATGGTGATTTCAGCACAGCTCAGGTGACTGAAATACGCATAGAAGCATCAACATTTTTCCTTAGAGAGAAGTCTCTGATATTTGTATGTAGTTTGGCAACAGGAGGAAAAATTAAAACCAAGAAGAACTTCATGAAGCAAGCTATTGGAGAATGTTTTCTATATTATATGATTTCCTAGCATTTCATTAAGTATTTTCTGTGCAGGGATATGAGAAGAAGAAATAAAAGGAATACAAAGTCCTGTATAGGACATGTGACTGAGTTTCATATTACAATGCTAATAATAGAAATAAGAACTCAGTAAGGTTCAGTACATGCTGATATGAAGGCAATGGTATCTTAGGCTATGGGGAGATTAGAATAAATTATCTCAAGGTAAGTCAGGATGGAACTTGCAGAACATCTGTTACTCTACTCCAACTGCCTCTGTACCGGTTCTTTTCTCTCAGTAAACACCCTGACAGAAGAATAACTTACCTCCTATTAATTCACACTTGTCATGAAGTAAGACCATACACACCTTCTGATTTTTAGGCCTCCATAACAAGAAAACAATATAGTTCATGAAAAGCCTCCAACTCCAAAATAAAACTGTAGGCAGACTGATCCTGGCTGACACTGACATTTCCATGTAGCCTGAACCAAGTTGCCTAAACCCTGCCTTCCCTGTGGGCTTAAGAGACAACCCCAGTTCAGAATTGCCTATTGATTGATTTGGGTAGCTTCCTACTCAAGTAAAAGCCACCCCATGTACTAGCCCAAGGTATTTGATGTTCCCACTGGGGACCGAAACATCAGTTATGGATTCTCATCATAAGGCAGACACCTGCAAACTGGGCATGCTAGTGCACATCAACATCATGCCAAACCCTTCTGGTTGCCTAATCTAATATGCTTAACACCATACAACAAAGTATACATTGCAATGCTGCACACAGGCAGTTAGAAAATAAGAGAAACCAATATTACTAACACAAGGAGAAAAGAAATCATTTTTGTTTAGTGTACTCAAATCTCTAGTTATGGAATTGCTTCTCACTCAAAAAGACATGCCACAAGGTCCTGCAAAACTTACAATGCACACTTACCATGCTACAAATAACATATTGTATCAATTGTCCTCATCACTATTAATCTTAAGTTTATTTTTAACTGTTCTATTTGTAAGGAACAAATAGCCCTATGCATAGATGCCAGCACAGCAAGAATTATTTGCAAACACACAAAGCAACAAAATAGAAGACCTGTTTACTGTACTTGCATTTAGTCCATCTCAGAGAACTTAACATCAATGACTTCTGTACACACTAGTGTTGCACCTATGTAAGGTTACGCTTTTAGTGCCTACGTAAAGCTATCATTTACCCATCAGTACAAAAAGTAGGTCACAGCTTAGAAATGTATGGACGCTGTCTCTGCTATGATACTATCACTATGTCTCTGCTATAATGACTATTAAAAAAACACTACCCAAGACCTTTAGAAATTAGTTACTATTTTAGACCACTGGAGTGGACAAAAACATGATTTATCACATGACAAGTCATGGACATATGCAAGAAGCTGATGTGACTACCACATTAGCTTTTGCATTATCATTTTCTGCATTAAGCATATCACACCAATAATACAAACTGATTAATTAAGGAGCAATTAAGAAGCCTTCTGGATATGCTATTAAATTACAAAGTTCACTTAATGGTAGTCTCATTATAGTCTTGGTTTGTGCTATAAGTATTTTGGAGGCACAGGGGTAACAAGTTAAGTATTGTACAGCACAACACATCACTGTGATATTACCCAAAACTTCTGCCCTGAAATCATGAACTAACTGTTCCAGTCTAAGAATGTGCAAAAAGGTGGTAAGAGGCACATAAGAAACCCTTATTAAATCACAGAGAGATGACAAGTGTTAGGATTTTTTCCAGGAATCCACTGCCAGCAATATTAAGAGTGTTTAATGAAAGGAAATAAATCTTATCAAAGCAAGATGGTACTTCAAATTAACTCTTAAGTGTATTTCAAAATATGTGGAATATTACCCTTTTTCTTAAAGATCAAAGATGTATTAGACATTTGCCACCTACCCATCAAGGCATTTGTGCCACAAGACAGTGCCAGATAATGTCAGCATAATAAAAATGTAGTATTTGTATTTTATTAGGAGGTTTTCCCAGATAGAGTAATTGAGCAGACCTTTCTTCCCCACAATTCCTGTGTGTTAACTGTTTCCTTTATGATCTAAGCCACCCAGGTAACAGGGACAATTTCTTTCTTCTACAGATTAGTTTCAGACAAACTTTATAAAAGTGAAAGTGCAAGTCCTCTCCAAACCTAAATATTCTACACATCTAAATTCCCTTTCTATAAATAACTTCTCTATGCAATACTGTGCACAATTAGTACTTCAGTGATACAGACATTTCCACCAAAACCAAGACAGTTTTAGATGATCAAAGTAGCACCAGTAATTAACATTACCAAAGCACTATTCTGCTCCGATTTCTTTTCACAGGTATTAGAGCAGCAGCAATCAATTTAGATGACAAGCTGTAGAGCCACGAAGGAAGCAACTACCCTAGCAGGGAAAACACAAACAAACCTCTACATCTTCGAAAATGAGCAAGGCAAGGAGCAACAGGAGAGGCTAATTACTTCAGGTAATCCCAGTAATGAGAGGAAGTGAGAAATGCTGTAGGTTAACGTGAATTTTACATTCAAAGTAGTATCTTTTACTGCTGTTGCATCTGCTTCACAATACCAGTAAGGTAACTTGTTCTCACACTTCATATATATGTATGTATTATAAATACATTATAAATGCGTCAGGTTAAACGTTACAAGGTACGGATATATGATATAATGGGGATCTTATTATGTCACACTGTAACCCGGCACCCAAAATTCTGAAAGTAACCACGGCAGAGACCCGGCAGCCTTTGGGGTGCGATACCTGCTGATAGGGCACTACAGACTAGTTACGTCCGGGATTTGAGTTCCGATCCCTTGGCAGATCCGCGCCGCCCGGAGGTGCGGGCAGGAGCACGGGCAGGGCCGCCCCCTGCCCGCAGCGCTCCCCTCCTAAACACGCCTCAGGCTCTCAGTGCTCGAACGGGCTGGGAAAAACCTCTGGGGCGAGGTGCTCCGGCACCGACCCGGGGGCATGAAAGGTCGCATGGGGGAAGGAGCCAAACCAGCCATGCAGTAAGAGGCAAACACAGCGGGAATGGGACTGGAACTTCCTCCCCACCGTCCCTCTACTGGGGACCCGACGGCGCTCACCTGCCCCGCCGTAGGGGCAGGAAACGCAAGGCGAGGAGGGGAACGGAAAAAGGACGGACCCCTCGGGGCTGAGGAGCGCCGTGCCCCGGAGAGACCCAAGCCGCCCGCTCCCCCCCGGCACGGCACGGCACAGGAGGCTACCAGGCTGACAACTAGCCCGGTCCCCCCGCTCACCTTCCCGCTCGCCTCCTGCGCCAGCCTCTCCAGCCGCTGGGAGCAGCCCTCGTCTCTGTAGCCGGGCACTCCGCCGGGCCGACCGAGATGGAGGGAGGCTCAGGGGCGGCCCTGGCCTCGCCGATTTTCCCCTTAGCTCCGCTTCCGCGCCCCGCGCCACTCCCGCCACAGCCCCTTCGCCCCGTACATACCGCGCCGCCGCCCCACTCCCCCAGGGGGCGCAAAAGGCCGCCGCGGCCGCCGCCACCGCGCGGACCGAAGCGAGCAGGTGCGGAGCGCACGACCGCGGAGAACACCGCGCTCCCGCCGCCGGCGGCTCCGGTGCTTGGGCTGGGAGAGGCGGGACGGGACGGGAGGGGAGGGGAGGGGACGGGACCGGCGGCGGGGAGCGCGCCCACCGTCCCGCGCCCGCCCCCTAGCGGAGAGACTGCTCGGGCCCGGCCGTGAGTCCCCTCTTCGGCTGCACTCGGAAGCTTTCGGCGTTTTCCGCCGTTTCCGGAAGGGGGAATGGGAGAGGCACGGCGGTGTTGATCTTCACACCCTCTGTCCTTGCCCCGCGGCTTCTGCGCATGCGCAATGGCGGGGGGGTTGCCTCGCGGGTGGCCTGTCTGGGGCTATGGCGGCCCCGGGCTCTCACGGGTCCGTGTACCCGCAGCGTGGTGTGCGGGATGTACCTCCTGGCTGCGGGGCACTTAGATATTACAGCGAGCAGCCTCAGGGGTGGTTAGCATGGGACTGGTTGGGCCTGCCTCAGCTGCTTGAGGCTCGGCCAGCTGACAGGCTGCGTGAGGAAGCGCAGAACCTGGTCTGTGCTTGCCTTAAAGCCTGTGTTAGTAAGGAGCCAAATGCATAGAGATGTGAAGTATCGTCAAGGAGAGTTTATAGCACTCACCGCTCACTTCTGAAAGGAGGTGGCAAAGGGAGGTTTGATATGCCTCCTCCCGCTTCCCTAGTTCCTACAGGGCATCCTGCAGCGCCGTCCAGAGGTTAGCTCAGGTCTTGGAAGCAGTATAACTGTGTCAGAGCAGCTCTACACGTGGTAATTAACTGAGCCTTTCAGCGGAGCTAATTAGTTGAAGCAGAATACCTCAATGGCCAAGCAACCAGTTGTATGTTTTCTCCAGTGGCAAAGAAATTTCGAGATGCTTGTTCCTGCCCTCATGACACACTTGTGCTAATGCAATTGTAAATGAGATTGGTGAAAACAGTCCAGGTTAAAGCATACACCAGAAACTCTCAAAAAATGTGTGAAACTTGGGTACTGTGTTGCTGATCTTCTTTGGCCCCTGTCCTCAGGCATCTCTGTCAACATAAATGCAGGAGTGGAAGCAGGGGGAGAGTGAGCTGCTGCGCCAGAAGCTTTGTGAGCAAGAGGCAGATGTTGAGAAAACCAGAAACATACCATGGAAAAGCATATCAGGCTATTCCTTGACATGGCTATATTGTTTCAAATTCCAAAATTACCCTTTCCAAACTCAATTTAGGGATCTTTGTGCAGCATTACATAGTATAAATATGCCTGCAGTGGAGATGTGGCTTTCCAAAATGATACTTGGCTCTTGCGGTCTGCTTGCTCTGTACTGTTCATCTCATCAGCTGTGCTTTGGTACGGCACTTTGCTGGCTAGTTCGGGTAAAGTAACTTGAAAGCAGCAATGCCAGATACACTGAAGGCAGAAGAATGGGAGCCACTTTGCATATGTCTATGCAATACTGCCTATCTAAACTTGAGTACTGGAAGGAGGAGCATAGCTGTATCACTAGTTTTCCCATCAGGAGCAATGCACACTGCTGCTCAGCATGGCTGATTCACAGGGATTTTCAGATTTCCCAAAAGGTCCTCTGGACAGTTCTGTTTTACCCTCATAAACATGTTTGTTAATACCTGATCTCAGTCCAAAAGACTTGATAAAGGAAGCCATTTAATAATCTAATCACTCTTCATTTATAAAACATATGTAGACCTGATCTTCCACACATTTAAATCCCAATGAAATAGTCAGCAGGCTTCAATTTAGTGAAATGTTCTGAGTCTCAAGGTGGGAATACATTCATTTGTTCACTCTGTAACATTCTTCCAGAGTGTGAGAACATTCACCTCTGGAATGATAGTTTGTAGAAAGGCACTGACATTGCCATGCCAGATCAGACCATTAGGTGACTGTGTTTCCACCAGAACCCCTCCTGCTTAATGTGTGAGGAATGGAGCCTCTAACACCTTGTGTGCCATGGAAGGCAGTTATACCACCTTTCAACTGATATTCTTCATTTTCCAAACAAAGTATTTTGTAAGCAATAGTCAATACCTCTTCCTTTAGAGGGAATGCAGTAGTGTGGGCTACATAACAGATACATGAAGTTATTAACACATGGCCAAGGGCCACACTGCTTCTCCCCATACTGAAGGTTACTGCATCTTGCCCTCCACATAGTCCCATGTAAGTCTATAGGAGCATTAATTTAGTTACATGATAGCAAACACATTCCAAGTAATCACAGAATCATAGAATCATAGAATAGTTAAGGTTGGAAAGGACCTTAAGATCATCTAGTTCCAACTCCCCTGCCATGGGCAGGGACACCTCACACTAAACCATGCCACCCAAGGCTATGTCCAGCCTGTCCTTGAATACCACCAGCAATGGAACATTCACAACTTCCCTGGGAAACCCATTCCAGTGCCTCACCACCCTAATGGTAAAGAACTTCCTTCTTATATCTAACCTGAACTTCCCTTGTTTAAGTTTGAACCCGTTACTCCCTTGTCCTCTCACTACAGTCCCTAACAGATAGTCCCTCCCCAACATCCCTATAGGCCCCCTTCAGATATTGGAAGGCTGCTATGAGGTCTCCATGCAGCCTTCTCCAGGCTGAACAGCCCCAACTCTATCATCTTATCTTCATAGGGGAGGTGCTCCAGTTCCCTGATCATCCTCGTGGCCCTTCTCTGGATTTGATCCAACAGTTCCATGTCCTTTTTATGTTGATGACACCAGAACTGTACACAATACTCCAAGTGAGGTCTCACAAGAGCAGAGTAGAGGGGCAGGATCACCTCCTTCAATCTGCTGGCCATGCTCTTTTTGATGCAGCCCAGGATACGGTTGGCTTTCTGGGCTGCAAGAGCACACTGCCTCCTCATGTTCATTTTCACATCAACCAACACCCCCAAGTCCTTCCCTGCAGGACTGCTCTGAATCTCTTTTCTGCCCAACCTGTAGCTGTGCCTGGGATTGCTCTGACCCAGGTGTAGGACCTTGCACTTGTAATGGTTAAACTTCAGGTATGCATCAGCCCACCTCACAAGCGTGTCAAGATCCCTCTTGATGGCATTCCTTCCCTCCAACATATCAACCGAGCCACAGAGCTTGGTGTCATCAGCAAACTTGTTGAGGGTGCATTCAATCCCACTGTTCATGTCACCGACAAAAATGTTGAACAAGATCAGTCCCAGCACCAATCCCTGAGGGACACCACTCGTTACTGGTCTCCAGCTGGACATTGAGCCATTGACCACAACTCTTTGCGTGCGGCCATCCAGCCACTTCTTTATCCACCAAGTGGTCCACCTATCAAATTAATGTCTCTCCAAGTTAGAGATAAAGATGTCGTGTGGGACAGTGTCAAACGCTTTGCACAAGTCCAGGTAGATGACATCAACTGCTCCACCCCTGTCCATCAGTTCTGTAGCCCCATCATAGAAGGCCACCAGACTGGTCAGGGAGGATTTCCCCTTAGTGAAGCCATGCTGGCTGTCACCAACCACCTTGTTGTTCTTCATGTGCCTCAGCATGCCTTCTAGGAGAATCTGCTCCAAGATTTTGCCAGGCACAGAGGTGAGGTTGACTGGTCTGTAGTTCCCTGGCTCATTCATTTTCCCCTTCTTGAAAATGGGGGTTATATTTCCTTTTTCCGGTCATCGGGAACTTCACCTGACTGCCATGATTTTTCAAATATGATGGACAATCGCTTGCAACTTCATTTGCCAGTTCCTTCAGGTCCCGCAGATGGATTTCATCAGTGTAATGGGTTCAGCAGCAGCAGTCATTTTTATTTAAGCAGTAGCTGGTGAGCACTGTGTTTTTGATTTTTGGCTTGGGAACAGTGCTGATAACACCAGTGTTTATAGTTATGGCTTGGAGTGTTTA
>JASSUY010041936.1:0-14667 GCA_032466535.1 Forpus xanthops
TTTTCTCTTGTATTATTACTGGTGGTGGTAGTGGTGATTTATGTTATACCTTAGTTAGTAAACTGTTCTTATCTCAAGCTGTGGGAGTTGCATTCTTTTGATTCTCCTTCTCATTTCCCTGGGACTGGGGAAGAAAGGGGGGGGGTGCGCAGAACTGTTTGAGGGGCCTCAAACTACGACAGGGTTTATGGATCTGGAAACAGAATGGGTCCTAATTTCCCTCAAAAAGTTTCTGAATTGATTCATTCAGACTGATTCTTTAGCTGCTATTACGATCTTAACAATAGATTTTTCAGTGCTTATATCCTATTTGAGGCTTCCCACTGATGTCTTATGAAGAATATTAAACCTCTGCTGAGTCAGTGTTTAGATCACCCTGTGCTGCATTTTTTCCTGACTACTTGTAACATTTACAGTAAGGAAGTTAGTTCTCTTCTTGCTGACTTGTTTGCAACAGGAAGACCAGCCACAGAAAATGGGACAAGGGGAGAGGAAGCAGGGAAAAGCAAGTTTCCTAGACATCCACTGCAAGACCTAATGATTATCTTCTCATGACTCTTACTGCAGGGGTCAGAGATGAAGATGACACCTGCAAAACTCTGCTTTAAATATATATACACATATATATTATGTGTATATATATTACATATATATTATGTGTATATATATTACATGTATAAATCTGTTCCTCCATATCCATCTCTTTGGCATTCAAACTACTGCTGGACACAGTACCAGAAGCTATAATGGGACTTGAAGTGTGTCTTGGTTGTGACTGGTATAAAGTTAATTTTCTTCCTAGTAGCTGTTGCAGCACTGTTCTGGCTGTAGCCTAAGACCAATGTTGATAACACACCAATGTTTTAGTTATTGCTCAGTTATCACCCCAATCAAGGACTTTTCAGCCTCATGCTCTGCCAGTGAAGTGGGGCGCAAGAAGCCACGAGGGAGCAGAGACAGGACTCCTGACCCAAACTAGCCAAAGGAGTATTTCATACCACAGCACATTTTGCCCAGTATATAAGCTGGGGGGAGTTACCTGGAAGGCCCAGAATCACAGCTTGTGTCAGACTGGGTATCAATCAGCAGCTGAGCAATTGTATAGTGCATCACTTGTGTTTATTGTTTTGTTTGGTTTTTTTTAATAATTTCCTCTTTTAATTTTATATTATTTCCCTTCGCTATTTCCCCTTATTATTAGTAGTAGCAGTATATTGTACTTTAATTATAAAACTGTACTTATTTTAATCTGCAGGTTTTGCATCCTTCTAGTTCTCTTACCCACCCTGCCAAGGAGGGAAATGGCAGGGGGAAGAGTGGGAGAAGGGGGTAAATGAACACCTGCATGGTACTGAGTTGTCAGCTGGAGTTAAACCACAGCAGACTACCAGGAGATATTTTATCTACACAAAAAGAGCTGAGAGTGGCAAAAAGCAATTATATTTTTCTTTGGCTGTGCTCAGAAGCACAAAATACTGTACTGTTGCCCCAGTCTTCCTGTCCAGGCCACCTATATACACAATCAAGTTAGGCAAATTTGCATGGGAAACTGCAGACTACGCTATTCCCTTTAGGCTGTGCTTCAGAAGGGTTTCTCCAAGATATGTGAACATGATAGCATACTAGTGATTCCTGGGAAGGAAGGCTCCAGGGTCAGTCCTGTGACTTTCACAGCTCTGAAGCAGTTTATAATTGAATTTTAGAAGAAAAGAAAGTAGGAAGATGTATTAAGTAGCGCAAGCGAGGAGTGGGTCTGCTGTATTCTTCCACATAAGTTGAAGAGGCACTTCATTGTACTTGCAGCCTGCTTTAGGTGCAAATGGATTAGGAATCTCTTACAGCTTAAAATACCACACCCCTCAGTAAGAAAACAATGTAGATAACAGCTTCAGTATGAAATAATATAGCAGAAGTGCAAGTCATTAGAAAATTGGTATCCTGTGCTAAACAGGAGAATTATCAGTGTGTTTGTATAGATGCTGCTTTTAATATTAAAGAGTATGAGTGGGAAAAAGAATGGGTCATATTAAAACATGACAATTAGTATCAGCATTAAAATACAGCTTAAGACATTCCTAAAATTCTAATCTGAATTTTTTTCATTAATATACTTTGATAGATATACTTTTATAGTTTTAAAATATTGAAGTGGTTGAAGAAATGCTGTCAAGATATTTTGAACCCAGAATCTTCTGACATACCAAGCTGTATTAGTAGATAAATTCTTTGCTCATTATCAGTAGTTATTTTACATTTAAATTTCTTAAAGTTTCAAATTTTTTACTGATTAGATTATGATATTTTAAAATCTTGCACCTATACTGGTAAATTTTATAAAGCCAGATTACATGAAAGGACTTGACACGTTTCATGCAATATTAGAAGCATTTTAAAAGTGATATCTAAAATAAAAAAGTAGTGCAAGTAGATGTATTCTGAATGTTTTTAAAAAAAAAACAGTTTGTCTTCCAAAAAGACTAGTACAGCTGTACTAGTAGAGCCACCAAATTAGGTTTTTGTGAAAATAATCTTGATCAGCATATTTGTCATGTCTATGAGGAAGAAATTTTTTACTGTAAGGGTGGTGAGGCACTAGAATGGGTTGCGCATGGAAGCTGTGAATACTCCATCGTTGTCTTAGCAACTTCATTTGCCAGCAACCTGAGGACCCGCAGACAGATTTTATCAGGTCCCACGTACTTGTCCACATTAAGGTTCTTAAGATGGTCTCGAACCACATCCTCTTCTACAGTGGGCCCAAGGTCTCGAACCACATCCTCTTCTACAGTGGGCCCAAGGTCTCAAACCACATCCTCTTCTACAGTGGGCCCAAGGTCTTCATTATCACTGTCCCTGCATCTGCCTTCCAGGACTGAGGTGGTGTGGTCAGAGCATTTGCTGGTAAAGACATGGGGTAGAATTTGTTTTCTAAAAAGCCTTATCAGCTATTCAGGAAAGAAAAACTTTTTCATGAGTGCAAACATGCATCAATTTGTATGACAGAAAAATTATACTGGTACATTATAAGAAAAAACAATGCAAAGTGCTTTGAAAAGCAGAACTTTTTTGGACATAAGGAAGAAGGAGATCAGCTGGAAATTCTCCACTTTCTCTTCAGTTTTTTCTCAGTCAATTTTCATTTACTATGAATGGGATTACCTATGTCCCAAACTTCTGACACAGTTCTACTTCCTCTACCCAGGAACATCATAAATAATTCCCTTATATTATGCCTGACAATTTCAGCTACTTCTGGTCAACACTCACTGCTCACAGAATTTGCCAACAAGTTTTTCTAAAGACGTATGTACTAAATATATTCGCATAACACATTCTACATAGGCTGCATTAAGTCTGTTTTCATTCTATCCTCCACATTTATTATCCTGAATAACTGCATGGGCTTCTCTTGTGGTCACAGTTTCTTTCAGGAATCTGCCTGCTCCAGTATGTGAACTTCCATAGGACACATATGAATAGCTGTCCCACTACTAACCTCCACGGACAGCAATGCACAGCCTGCCTCACCATGGGCTGCAGGAGAATCTCTGCTCCAGCGCCCTGAAGCAGCACGTCCTCCCCCTCTTTCACTGACCTTGGTGTTTGCAGAGCTCTTTCTCCCACATTTTCTCACTCCTCCCTCTAGCTGCAATTTCAGATTTCTTTTTTCCCTTCTTAAATATGTTATCAGAGAAGCACTGCCACTGTTGCTGATTTGTTTGGCCTTGACCTGCAGCACGTGTGACTTGGAGCCAGCTGGCTCTATCAGACACAAGGGAAGCTACTAGCAGTTTCTCACAGAAGTCACCCCTGTAGGGGAGTGCTACCAAAATCTTGTTAAGCAAACCAAATACATCAGTACATATTAAATAAGTCTATGTTACTTTTCAGTACCAGACTACATCACAGAGAATAAAAAGTTGTCATTACCTTTAAATGAATTTTGAAGTTAAAAGCTGCTGATAGGGTTCATTATTGAAACGTGTGCTTCATATATTTATATTGCTTTATGTTGTTTTATAAATTTATGTATAATATATAGAAATATACAAACATATAAATTCCATTGCTTTATAAATATAAATGTATATACCATTTAATACATTCCCATTGGAAGTCAGAAATCACACAGTAACAGAAAAGAGCACTAACTCTTTTAGAGTAGTAATAAAATGTACCAACTCCATAGGTCTCTGTTCATTTTCATGCACAACCTCATTAAGGCAAAACATTCTGTACAAATTAGTCTTCCTAAACAGAACTACTGGCAATTGTTAATGAGGTTTCCACATGAATTATCACCTGCCAAATTACAAAACTAAACAAATAAAGTACATACCATGCTAGATTATGTCTAGTGTCTATTTGTTTAAATGGGACATTAGTTCCTTTTTTTCATGTAGTCTTGTATATACAAATGTGACTAGGATTTGATGTCTTCTTGCAGTGGTATCAATATTTGGATATTTAAACAAAAGTTTGTTTAAGCTAATATATAGAACTGTTAAGAAAATGAACTGCTATTTGCATTCTGTTTACATTTTAGGCAACTAACATCTTTCAAATAGACATGTTAATAATGCAAGATAAAGAAGTTAAAAACAACAAACAAGCAAATAACACACTTAAGAATAAATAAAGTTTAATATTAATGGAAGATGTAAAGCTTTTTAGGTGCCAAGTAAAAAGAGTAAGACTTTAATACATTTAGGACCAGTTCCTGTAGGTGACCTGTTAGACATAATGAGAACAGAATTAGATCCTTAAAATGTTATTGTCTTCCTAAGTGGTGGAACTAGAGGTAGAGAGTCTTAATTAGAACATTAGATTTAGATTTAGTTTAGATTTGATCTGAGGAAGAAATTCTTTGCTCTAAGGATGGTGAGGCACTGGAATGGGTTGCCCAGGGAGGTTGTGAATGCTCCATCGCTGGCGAAGTTGAAGGCTGGGTTGGACATAACCTTGGGAGGCATGGTTTAGTGGGAGGTGTCCCTGCCCTTGGCGGGGGTGTTGGAACTAGGTGATCTTAAGGTCCTTTCCAACCCTAACTATTCTATGATTCCATGATATTATAGTTTTGAATTATATCCTGGATTATGATAGACCAGGCTCAAAGCCCACTTTCACTTTTGCCATCGCCATAAATAGATTATATCAGCCAGGTGTGGAGAAATCCCTGTAGACAGAAATCTTTCAAATTAAGATTTAAAGTCTAGAGAAGGGATAAGAAAATACAATTAAGGAACCATATTACTCTTTCAAGTAGCTGTAATGCATTATTTCCTGTGTTCTGTGCCATGATAGCAGGCTTTTGGATGCCTCTTTTGAAAAATCAAAGATTCCTAAATTTCCAAACCCTGTACTTCTAGGAATGAAGATGACATGCTAAGTCAATCAGTCAATAAAATGAAGCAATGTGAATAAGACTGGATTGGTGTCACTTCAGGAGATGATTAATACACTAAACTCCAGTTAATACCTGTTTAGCTAAGTACAAAGCCCGGCTGATCTGACGCCTAATTGCAAGAAGTGGAGGAAGGGACAACCTAGTGGCAGAACCTTACCATAAATGTTGCTCCTTGCATGAAAGAAAGAGGTGGCTAGGGACGCGGATCTCTGGGTCACTCCAGACCCGTTTCTCCTCAGCTAAGATGGGCAATCTAGCCATTTTTAATTCTGTTTTAATTCTTTGCCAGGTTTTTGAAATTTTGCTTTGTATGTTGTACAGCCTAATACATCTGCACAATGTAAATACCCACAAAAAAGCAGTAGCCTTTAATAGTTCTGGGTAATATGTCAGCTAAGTTGCATTCTCTCAGTGGTATTAATGTAAAAATATATTAATTAATGTATGTAAATATTTTTATCAGTAAAGTATTTGATGCTTTCATGATACTTCCTATGATTTTTGATTCTTCTTCAACCTAAGCGATCTTTCTATACGATGCATTTTCATTTTTAGAGTCTCAAAAGTACTCACACATGGATAAATTGTGGTTTTGAGTAAACTGTTATGTCTTCATTTTAAAAATATTGCTTCCCCTCATTTTGTGTTTTAAAAGACTCTTGCTTTAAGAGCAGTTTTTTCTGCTGTCATCTTTCTCCTGGATGACTGGACATCCAGAGCAAATGATGTCTGATTTCTCCTATTGCCTTAAACATAGCATTCCTCACCCTTTCCAGCTGCAATAGTTGTGCTTTCATTTAACATTGTCCTCCATGACATATTTAAGGCATTCTTTTTTTTGTTTTTATTCTGCTTAATCATTACTTCTTTCTAATCAGATTTCTTTTAAAGTAATGAATTTATCCACTCCTTTTCAGATTTCGTCACTAATATTTCTGTACTTTCATGTGTTACATTGTAAGACTACTGCGCAAAGTATTTCCACAGATTTTCAAATATAAGCCATGGTCCTGCAGAATTCAATTCACCTTTACTTTTAAACATGCTATTAAGCTGGCTATGGCTCTTTAAACTAGTCTTACAGCATGCAGATGTGCAAAATTTGGTATGGAGCCACCAATTTACAGGAGGCCTTTCAATCTTTTACTGTTTAAACTAGAAGTATAAGATTAGTTTTAAATTTGACAGAATGCTAATGCAAAGCAAGGCCAGGAGCTACATCTATGAGGGTAAATGACTCAATTTATTTTCAGTTAAAAATTTATTATCTGTAATTCTGACTAAAATACACAGTACACAGTGATTCCTACTTCCAATTCATTTGTATACTATTGTACATTGTTTAACTATCATTCCAATGTAGGTATACAGGTTTTACATTCTTTATGTTTATAAAATATTTATCTGTAGTTCTGTCCTCACATTTTTTCTTAAAGCAAGGACATAAAAGAGAAAAAAATTGTTTTTTCTAAACAGGTAAGGGGAAAAAATATGTGTATGTGATCAAATAATCAGTTACAGAGGAAGATAAAAAAAATCAGATATTTTCTACTTCTAGCCTGATAGCTTTAATCTTTGATTAACTTAATCCACATATATAAAATATGTCCCTGAGAAATTGCAAATCTAGCAGATTTCATAAATCATCCTAAAATGTTAATTTGAATTACAGTAAAAATTCAGTGAGCAACAAAAATAAGAACTATAATATATACTCATGAAGGCAATGAAGTCGAATGCAGACAGTACATGAACAAATTCATAATATTCATTCTAAGTACCTAAAAATCCACACACTGTATAACAACAAAAGCAAAAACTGAATATCTTCAAAGATTTAGTCAAGAGTTCAGAATTCTTTAGAAATAATACCGTCTTTTACATTTTTTCACCAAAAGCACAATTTCTGATATAATATGTTCAGAATTTCAGTAATCTGCAGTCTTGAGATTGACATCTCAAGATTGCAGTCTTGAGATGAAAGTTCAAACCTTGAGATTTAAAATTTTGAACCTTTACATAGCCTTCTTTATCATAGAATCATAGAACAGTTAGGGTTGGAAAGGACCTTAAGATCATCTAGTTCCAACCCCCCTGCCATGGGCAGGGACATCTCCCACTAAACCATGCCTCCCAAGGCTATGTCCAACCCGGCCTTGTACACCGCCAGCAATGGAGCATTCACAACTTCCTTGGTCAACCCATTCCAGTCCCTCACCACCCTTAGAGCAAAGAATTTCTTCCTCAGATCCAATCTAAACTTCCCCTCTTTAAATTTGAATCTGTTGTCCCTTGTCCTTTGTCATTATATGAACATAACTCCGCCATATTTCTTTATTCTTTAGAATTAATTAATATAAGTTTAATCTCTATTTCTTACACTAATTTTACTTCTTTACTTTGGCATATTTCTTTTTATTCGGTAGGAAAGGATATTGTTCTTCCTTAGCTTTAACCCCTGGCAACCAGCTGAAGTCCATTTGTAGGGCATTGAGAAGCCTGAATTGTCAATACTCTGCTTGAACCTATCTTGTAGATAAACCTGTGTTTTCAGTGGTGACAGATTATTCTACTTCATATGTACTGTCACTTTCTTTAGCATAGTAATAATCTTCACCTTAATTTGGATAGTTTCAAACAAGTCAGGAGAGTTACATAAAAATTAAGTTTCAAAAGATACTAGTGACTCACAGTGTTAACATTGCTAATGGATAAAATCGCTTAATAACATTTACATTGATAACTAGATAAGCAGGAAATTGCAAAATTAATTTAGCATTTAGAAACTCATTAAAATGAAGACATTTAAAAATACATCTGCAGGAGATGCCTATGACTCAGAGTGTGGGAGAAGGAGCTGTTCAGTATTTCTGTGAACTCTGACTGCAGCGCCATAACCAGCCAACCACAGTGCCCAGGAGAAAGGCAAATGGAGTAAGTTAAATGCATTTCAGCAACCATGTGTTAAAGGTACCAAATCAAAAGATAAGTCCACCCTATTACTGAGAAAAATCAGCGCACATTGTAAAGATCATGTCTTTCAGCTTATTTACTTTTTTGCTTGAGTTTCTCCCTACCTGTTTGTTTATTATACAACTAATGTAATTTGTGCATTCTTTGCCATGCAGGCAAAAAATCTAAACAAAGTACTATGTTGCAATGGTAGGGAATGAGATTATTAGTGACAGGTTTCTGTCTAATAGATATAAAATTCTGGAACTAACATTTACATGGGGCTTTGCACATTTTGATCTTTTTTCCTGACATCTTTTTGAGAACATTCAGATACCAGTTTCTACTTTATCACTCAAAAAGTTTAATAAGCAGAAGTTACTAAGGTGAAGAGAAATTTAGGTCACGAGCAGAGCTGTGAAACTTGCAAGTCTCCTAGAATAAAGTCAGGTTTTGTAATTTAGCAGACCTAGACTTGATATTTCAGGGTCACTGTATTTCTGCTTGCCAAATCACATAATCCTGTATAACCAGATTTCCCACTGGCTCAGACCACAGGATTGCTGTGGTCTACTAAAGATTACTCTTTAAGGTGTTCCTAACTTATGAATATGGTATTGTGGTGAGTTGGCTTTCACTGCTCACTGGCTGCCTCCAACCTGCTCTCTCACTCCTCAGTTAGAATAATCTATTAAAAAAAAAAAAAAAGATGGAAAATTAAAAGAGGGAATTTTACTGCTGCCGTTATTCCCAGTATAATTAATTGCTGCTAGATTACTATTGGAGACAGCAGATAAGATACCTTTGGAGTTCTTGCAAGGCAACTAATTTCTAAGAAAACACGGGGAAAGAGAAATAACTGCCCAGAAATGAAACCTGAGGGCGTCGATGACAACTGGTTTCATCAGGATTACCAATGTGATACCAGCCTGAAATTAAAATGTTAAAAGAAGATGATGATGAAAAGTATTATAACACTGAAGCTGGAATTATTTCAGTGGCTGAGAAAGAACCTTTCATATTTTTCGTTTGGGATTTTCCTCTGGTTGGTTTTGGTTGGGTTGTTGGCTTTTTTTTCTAGAAAATATATTTGAGTTCCTGGGTATTGATGAGAATTGGAAAGTCATTATATTTCTGTACCTGTGCAGCTGCCTACTGCCATCTTGTGTGCTTTTAATATCATGTGAATAAATGTCTTATAACCAAGATGGTCTGCTAAAACACAAAGTATATTTAGGTTTTAATGTATAAAACCAGCGTACATATCTAGGCATAAATATCATAACTGATAGAATTAAGAAAAGCCTGTATAATTTAATCTCTCTGTAAATTCTAGCTTTATTTTAGTAGCGGCATCAGACTTAGTCTTTCCATCTTGAGAACTTTCAACCAATTTTTTGCTTTTTCTTTTCTACTTCGCTGGGAATTTTTGACATATGCAAATCTTACTGGCACTGACTGTTCAAGTGCCAGCTATTTCTTAAATTCCTGTTCTCCCCAAGTAGAAGACACAACTATTGCTGAACTGAACCAAAATGACAGATTAATTTTGGGGGTGGACTCTGAAGAAGTATTAATGTGAACAAGCCTCAACATTTCTATTTGCGTGTAACTAAATTGGTTTCCCTGTATAAATGTGAGAATGGAGGCAAGGAGGTGTTCGGCTTGATGTCTACCAAGATCACCATGTCTTCTCTTTAGAGCTGCTTCCCAGCCAGTCAACCTCCAGCCTTTAACTGGTGCACAGTATTATTTCTCCACAGGGGAAGAACTCACTTTTGTTGAACTACAGAAAGCTCTTCTGCCCATTTTTCCAGCCTGTGGAGGTCCTTCCATTGCATCAGTCACTCCTCTAAGTTTTGTATCATCTTTGAACATACTAAGAATGCCCTCTGCCGCACAGGTCATTAATAAAGTCATTAGACAGTAATAGACCCAGTATCAAGCTCTGAGGCAAACTTCCTGTAACTACCCTCCAGCTGAAGTATATGCTACTAAGCACAACCTTTTCAGACTGCCAGTTCAGCCAGTTTTCAATACACGTTAATATCCTTTTATCTAGTCTGTGCTTCATCAGTTTGTGGGAAGCAGTGCCAAAAGCCTTACTAAAGCCAAGATAAAAAACATGCACAGCATTCACCTCATTCACAGAGCTAGTCACCTCACTGTAGAAGGCTGTCATTTTGGCCAGACATGATTTCTTCTTCATAAATCCATGCTGACAATTTCTGTTGTCCCAGAAGTGGAATTGTTATCCAGTGTGCAAAATGCCAGTATACACGCAAAGTGGAGGACTTTTACGATCAGCTATTTTGCACAATAGGGTGCTAGGTAAAAGCTCCACAAAGCTAGCGCACCTAAGGTTTGTGTATATCAGATTATATAGATTTCAGAGAACAAAAGATTTATTATTCATTGGTCAAAAGTTACTGACTATATAATTAATTAGTACTCTATTATCTATTGTGTAAATTATCCTCACTTGCCTTCTCTTTAGGTGTGTTGTGATTAACAAAACTTTAACCTTTACCTCAGGAAGGTAAAGTTCACCTGATTTTGCAAGATGGCTCAATGCTGCACCTTCTTTAATATAAAGCATTGCAGAAGATTTTGGGCTATGATTAACAATCTTTGATAAAAATACTTTGAAGTGGTAGATGAATACTGAGAAGTGAGGAGATTAAACTTGTAATCTCACAGTGAGAGAAACTGCTATTCACTCTAAAATAGCATTCAGAATGTTTTCCTTTTATTGGATGCCTTGCTGTGAATATAGACATTGCTTGGATTTATAAAGAAAAGACTGGTTTGCCTTTGTGTGCAGTGTTCTAAGAACTGAAGTTGGTATCACGGTGGACCCATTAGAGTAAAATATGAAGAAATACATTGAAAATTTTGAGTTAAAAGTAAGAGAAAAGGTGATGAAAATGAAGCTGAGATGAAGTCAGTCACTGAATTGCTTTAGCTATCAAAGTAGGAATACCATGAAATATAAAAAAGTGAGATTTTTGGAGATGAAATCCAAAGATTGCAACACAATGGTGACACTGAAGACAGAATCACACAGAACAGAAAGGGTATAGGAAGGTTTTGAATTCTGTCATTTTAATTCTGAGCTGCTCTAATGCTGAATAAGGTTCTTGTGTAATTTAGGACTTCATGTGAGTGTTGGAGGCCACTGTTATGGTTTAGACCCAGCTGGTCACTAAGTACCAAGCAGCCACTCTCTTACCCCCTCTTCCCCTTCCACAGCAAGCAGGATGGGGAGGAGATTCAAAAGAATATAAAACCTGCAGGTTAACGTAAGAACAGCTTACTAATTAAAATAAAGTAAAATAAAATACTACTGGTTAACAATAATAAAGGAAATAATAAGGTGAGAGAGATAAATTATAAGTGAAAAAAAAAACCACAAGTAATGCACAATAAAACTGCTCACCACCCACTGACCAATACCAAGCCCAACCCAAGCAGTGATTGGTTCCTTCCATGTAACTCTCCCTGTTTATATACTGGGCATGACAATTTGTGGTATGGAGTATCCCTTTGGCTAGTTTGGGTCAGGTGTCCCGTCTCTGCTCCCTCACAGCTTCTTGTGCCCCTCCTCACTGTAGAGCATGGGAAACTGAAAAGTCCTTTATCAAGAAAGTGATACTGAGCAACAACTAAACCATTAGTGTGTTATCAGCATTATTCTCAGACTACAGCCAAAACAACACTGCACCAGATAGTAGGAGGAAAATTAACTTTATCTTAGCTGAAACTAGCACAGTGTCCATCCCTTATTCCATAGTATTCATGTCATGCCAGTTCCCACACTTCCTATGCTCACCTTCCCTGTCTTTACATGCATATATATTTACATATATGTATATATATGTATATAAACACACATTTGCTTATTCTGTAGAACATGCCTAGAAAAGATTGTTGAGTTCATGTAGTCCATGGCTCCACCTGCCACAGCAGTTTCTTGGGCCAGGAAAGATTGATGGTGTGTGGTTTTGTACTTTTGCATGAAGAAGGTAGCTCTTATTCCACCACAGCTGCCCTTGCTCAGTTTTATCAAAGTTCAGACTTCACTCATGTGGTGATCAGAATGGAGTTTGGTTCGGACCCCCAGACCTAGAGCAGCAAAGACAGGTACCAGGAGACATTCAGGGAATTGATGGGCATATAGCCACCATGGAAGTGTCAATATTCAGGATTGTACAGTTTAATTCATTGGCTATTTTCACCCAAAATCAAAACTCCTTGAGATACACACAGGACTTAGGATGAAGGCCTTGTATGTCCTTCACGATACACCTGGTACAAAACAGCATATAAGAAGGTTGTCTAGAAGACACCTTTGTCTATCTTTTCCAGTAGATGTGTCAGGAATTCTCCTCTGTCTGAATCCAAGTCTTTTAATGACCTTTTTGTGCTGCTGTACACCTTTTATCTAGCATAGATTAACAAAGCTCACATGAAAATACATGTCAGAGATACATGAAAACCACTTTCAGATCGTAAGGTAAAGAATACTATAGAAAATATTATTTTATACAAGGGTAAAATTTCTTCACAAGACATAAACTGTAAATGTAAAATAATTGGTCTGGTTTGCATTTACATCTAAATATTACAAAATATCTTTCATCTGTCTTATTAGTCTGTCTGTTAGGAGCAGATGAACAAAACTAACCATTAAATAAGTTTAATTGTGAAGTAGCATTAACAAGCATGTGTGAAATTTACGCTCTTGTCATTTCAAATGCTGTGGTTAAGAAAATAATTTTAAAAAGATAAAATCAGCAATTTAACAAAAATCTGTGTTTCAAACATGAATTAAAAAATGGTCAAAATGAAGAAAATATTATAGACATTTTCTCTGATATTATATTGCAGGCAATAAAAATATTCCATAATTGGATGTATTTTCAGGGACACATTTAAGTTGGACATAGCCTTGGGTGACATGGTTTAGTGGGAGGTATCCCTGCCCAGAGCAGGGGGGTTGGAACTCGGTGATCTTGAGGTCCTTTCCAACCCTAACTATTCTATGATTCTATGATTCTATGAATATAACAATGGCTTTTCATATTGGAAATATCTTCAATTTATTTTAGAAATTATATTTGAGCAATCATAAATTCACAATTTACCACCTGTCATGCTGAAAACAGCACTTTTGAAGAAGTAGCAAAATTTTATTTCCATCATGGAGTGAAGTAGACAGGCAGTTACATCTTCAGTTATATCTTAAGTGGTTGCACTTAACTCCAATGGAGTCAGTCTAGAAAGTGAAACCATTATAGCACTTGTCTTCAGCTAGAATAAGGAAGAAAATATAATTATGTTTGTGACCAAAAGTAATAGTTACTTATCGTGATACAGAACTAATCCTATTCAATTCTCCAACTGATAGAGATTATGAGGTTGAAAGATGATAAATGAAAAACCTATGATCTCAGAGTACAACCCTGATTCACTGTGAAACCAGTTTGACATGTTTTGAAGGGAGAAAGTCGAATCTCAGAGCTTAGATTCATGTACAGATGACATTTTGCTCAAGGAAGTTCCTTCACAAAAGTTCCATGAGGCACTGAACCTCCTCACAAAGTGAACAGTACCTCATTTTCACTGCTTTTGGTCTCAGCTATTAGGGCAACAGCAAAATAAAAGCTGAGTTCATCCAGAATGTAGGCATATGCACCTTTATCAGCTCTTTCCTAGATTATTGAACAAGTAGTCACTCTGCTTTAAAACTTTAGCTATTATATTAATGGATGAGAGCCAAGAGAGTGCCAGGAATACTAAAAATCACTGCCACTCTATGCCCATGAACATCCTCAGTCATTCATCTTCTCCTGCATCTCTCTGGGAGAATTCAGTCTACTGTATTCAGTCTTGGTGTTGAGACCTTGGAACTGCCCCTTAAAAATAACTCTTCCACAGGACTTTGATATCAGACTTTCTTCTACTTTTTCCTTCCCTTTAGAACAGCACTACCTATCATTCCTCCAAACCAAACCCAACTTCAAATACTCTTTCATGTGTTCAGCAGTAGCAGCCATTTTTTCTTTTTCGTAGTAGCTGGTGTAGCATGGCGTTTTTGATTTTCAGCTTGGGAACAGCGCTGATAACACCAGTGTTCATATTTATGGCTTAGAATGTTTAGGCTGCCAAGGACTTTCTGAGCCTCGTGTTCTACCAGGGAGGAGGGGAAACTGGGAGGAGGCCGGGAGGAAGCAGAAACAGGGCACCTGATCCAAACTGACCAAAGAGGTATTCCATACCACAGCATGTCATGCCCAGGATGTAAA
>JASSUY010041937.1:0-15908 GCA_032466535.1 Forpus xanthops
AGATGACATCAACTGCTCTACCCCTGTCCATCAGTTCTGTAGCCCCATCATAGAAGGCCGCCAGATTGGTCAGGCAGAATTTCCCCCTAGTAAGCCATGCTGGCTGTCACCAAGAACCTTGTTGTCGTATGCCTCAGCATGTGTTCCAGGACAATCTGCTCCAAGGTTTTGCCAGGCAGAGGTGAGGCTGACTGGTCTGTAGTTCCCCAGCTGATCCATTTTCCCCTACTTGAAAATGGGGGTTATATTTTCCTTTTCCCAATTATTGGGAACTTCACCTGACTGCCATGATTTTTCAAATATGACAGACAGTGTCTTATCAACTTCATCTGCCAGCTCCTTCAGGACCCACGGATGGATTTCATAATTTTGCCTCTAAGTACTTTTGTAAGGCTTTAAAAGGTTGACATTTTCCAATGAAAATGGATTCATCTATCTCAGAGACTTTTTTGAAAAAGTCTAGTGCAATATATTTTTCTGAACATACAGATTTTTGATGAGTTTTGATTTATTATTTTATATATGTATAGGTGTTTACAATTAAAGAGAGAAAACGTTACAGTAGTGGAAGGTACTGTAAACTTTGTAGAAATTTAAAAACAGTATTTGAAGGCACTCAAACTACAGTGTCACAAAAGAGATATTTTTTCCTATGTGATGAGAAGCTTACCACAGGTGCATGCTTGGAAAAAATGTGCTCAGAGTACCATAAACTTAAGAGGATTAAATATCATACTGAGACATTTAAATTGTGATATTTTAAGATATCTTTATATGATAGTGTTAGTAAAAGCTGACAATATTCTCAAAGATTAAGGAGATAAAGAAAGGCCAACATTACCTGCTGGATGAGCTACTAGTGACTTGAACTATGCAGTTTTTCTTTACTAATAAACCAAATAGTTTTGTATTCAGGTACATCACACTGAATGGTTAAACATTTTGTCCTGCACCCTAGACTACAGCACAAATAAAGTAAATCAAAGAAATATCTAGAAAACAATAATGATTAACTTTAAAAGAATAAAGTAAAGAATGTTTTTTTAATTCAATGGTTTTTCTAGCACTTGGTAGTATAGTTAATATAACTGATAAAGATACTATGGTTAAAGATTTTAATTAGCAATGTACTAATACAAATGATATCTAAATCCTGTAAAACTCATGTTCTATGTTTTTAATTTTGAAAATGACAAATTACCTGATATGATGCTGTCACCATAGGTATTATGTTTACAGAAGTCTGCAATAGATTACATTTCTTATATATAAATTATTTTTTATATAGATAGGAACTAGAGCACAATGTGCTTTCCACCTCAGTTCAACAATCTTTCAAATCTGTATATATGAATACTTAATCTTATGACAATATTATGCTTTATCTTGTCTGGGTTTATTTTGTTGGAATTATTTTTTCACACTGTGTCCAGATTCTCTGTGCATGATGTCTATTGTAGCCTGTGACCTTCTCAGAAAATGTGGCAAATAAAATCACATAGCCTCTAGAAAAAGAGCTATCTGCCCATAATCTAATTCTGTGAGTATCTTTGTTCGTTGTTGATTGTTCCTGGCCTATGTCTCAATTACTGTACTGGATTTCCTGAAATTTTATTAAGACTACAATACACCTAGGATGAGTGATTTATTACCTTCTTTACATGCAAAATGGACAGCGCATATATTTTAAATAAGATTAACATGTAAATGAATCTAGCACTATGGCAGTATATAATTGAATATTAACAAATATGTATAATGTTAAAAGATCAGGGCAGATGCACAATGGTAAATGTAGGTACTCTAATGATTAGCAACTGAAATAGGCATAAAAAATGGTGTGCATAACATACATTTGAACTACTGTTGTTTTGAAGTCTTACAGAAAAAAGACTTAAGTATTTTTGCTTAAAAATCAAGAACTCCTACTTACCATGCCCCATTATATCTCATGTAATGGTAGGCATGACATAGCTGGGTTGATTTAAAAGATAGAATGCATGTTCCATTCATTTAGATCTAAATTATATTCCTAGAAGGTGAAATGCAAGGCTGTGTAAAAGCAAGTTGAGAAACACAGAACTTACACAAGATTTATTTCATTTATATGTATATGAACATCCTTAAAGGTGACGTCAAGTGATCTTTGTGTTTGACAGATGTTTTGGAGACTCATTTGGTTGCATGCAAAGGAATACCTCTAAAATGGAAACAAAGAAAGCATAAAGTAGTGACTTTCTTTCCTTTAAAAGAGAGAATTATCTCTTGGTATTACAGGATGGGAGTAGTGGAGTGGAGGGAGAGGATATAGTTGTTGCATTTAGTACCATAGTAAAGTATCTAGCAGGTTTACTGCAGGTCTTGGTTCCTTCCGTCTGCTTTTTGGTGAAAAATATGCAATATTCTGGAGGCAATATGTGATATGGAGTGAATGTGGAATGATTCCAAATGCTACGGAATAGTAAACTGAGGACTGGGATGTTGGATCTACCCCTACATTACATGATTTTCCTGAGCAGCTTAACTGCAGCAGTCTGCCAGGGATTATGCTTTCAAGATGGTTATTCCTCATAGATAGAGGTCGCATATTTCTGTATTGTGGTTAAGCCTTCACGGTATTCTTGATTACCAGAAAGATAAGATACATCACTTTGAAGGATTTTGTTTCTAGCTGTATATGAGTGTCAGTTTGGTGACTTTTGCTACATGAAAAGGTAGCATTTATACTGTTAGAAAATTTTGATCATGGTATTTGTGAAAAATTATGCATACGTAGGAGAAGAAAACAAATGCTAAAGAGCATGTAAGTTACTGATTGGGAAGCTTTCTCCAAAATATTTGCATTAAGGTATACAGAGACAGATAATCTAAATATGGGCAAAAATTAGAAGCAATGAATAAAGCAATAATTTTGGAGTAGATACTGCCTATTGTGGAAACACACACTTTATATAAATCACAGTAAAACTATGTTACCAAAGCCTAAAACAAAAAAAGTACAACTCCCACGATATATTTCCATAAGCTTAAACTGAAGACTAGATGAAAGCTACCAAGTGTGCAAAAATGCAAAGGCGTGATACACTCCGTATAAGTGAAGTCAGCAAACTCTGCTTCCAAAGAAAATTAAAGGTGAATAAAAGTCTGGGAAGCAACAGTGAAAAATAGTGAAGATTCTATACAAGTATGACATTTAAAACCAGATAACCAGACTAAGACCAACTGCAGACAGATTTTTGAACAAACGCACATTATGTGGTGATCAGCAAAGCAAAAAGCAGACTTTTTTGACCAAAGCAGAGGAAGGACCTGCAGTGTATAAGCAGAGGCATAGATCAGGCACAGCAGCATGAGTGGACTGGCAATACAATGTGACAACGTGGTAGCAGTTCCTCTCTTCATATTTTCGTTTTGTTTCCATTTTTGTAGGTTTGATTGCCTTTTCCATCCTCTCCTATCTGCTCTGTGTTTTCCTTACTTTTATCTTATTGTGTTTTGGTTTTGGTTTTGTGTTTGCTTATTTACTGAATACATATAGAATCATAGAATGGTTTGGGTTGGAAAGAGCCTTAGGATCTAGTTCCAGTCCCCATGCCATGGGCAGCGACTCCATGTCACCCAAGGCTCTGTCCAACTTGGCCTTCTGTTTTATGCCATTTTTATTCCCTTTTCGGATGCCTTGAAATAAGTCTATCCTGATTCTGAAATATGTTTGTGACTAGCTGTTGATCATTTGTAATTTGTGTTTGTAGCCTTGAGGTCTGCTATGTCCCAGTACTTTCAAGGCTTCTGATATCAACCTATGTTAGTATTCTTGGAAGCCCCTGCTGCAGCACTCAGTGGATAAAAATGATGAAAGAATATTGATGGAACATGGTACTATGTGAAAATTTAGGCTTAAAAAGAAAAATTCAAGCTAGACTAGCTAGACAGAATTGTGACCAGGTTCGTGGCATATTAATAAAAATCAGAAAAATTGTTAGAGCAGAAAACACTCAGTAAGCTTCTATTTTTCTCACTAAGATTCATGTCAGAGTGGACATTATACACAAACAACATTTTAAGGTATTTTTCTTCTTAAATGATCTCAGCTTAAAACAAATATTTGGAAAATATGAAGAGATGAGGTAGTCTCAATCAATGTACATGACCTGGATCAAGACATAATTAGTAAAAACTAACCTGAAAAAATATCAGCAGTATTCATCATATGTGTAGGAGTAAAGCACCAAAAAAGTAGGGAAAAAAAAATCTAATATACTAATATGCAAAAACAAGCCTCAATATCCTTTTAAAGATGTTGGAAAAGTTGAAACATGATGAAAGACAAAACAGAAGCAGCCAAAAAGATTAAACTGTTGTGAGATAAAGTGCTTGTATTGAAAATGCTACTACTATAAAAGTCATATAAATTATGCTACAAAATCTGGCATAGCTAAATGCAAATTAAGAGAAACCACTAGAAATTAGGAAAGCTTTATTTAAGGAGGAGATGTTGTATGCAAATAATGAAACTAACTTAACTGTAACTTAACAGTTAATTGTGTTGTACTACATCAGCTGTAACAAGACTTTGTTCTTGGAAAATGCTTAACCCCATCATAAATTATTAAAACAAATTCCAGTGCCAAAATCACAAAGCCTTCCAGAATTCTATGTAGCCAAAGTTTAATATGTTATAGAGGTTGTTTGAGTAAAATGAGACCACAGGACAAAACCAAAATGAATTACCTACCTCACTGTACAAGAGCTTAGGAGTGGCACACAGGAAAGATTTCTGCAACAGAGGTCAGTGTTCAGGAGCTGTCTCAAATGCAATGTCAATAAAAAGGAGGTTTCAAACAAATTGAGAAAATTAATAGCAGCAAATTTTTAGAAACAGATAGTATTCATATAGAATTATAAGGAAAATGAAATATGAATGTGCTCACCTGTTTAGTATAGTGTGCAATTTATCACTTAATATGTCCTTTGTATTGGGGGGGTTTGAAAATGGCAATGGTTGAAAGGGCTTTGGAGAACTATTAAATACAAAGCCCATATCTACACTCAGCAGATTGTTGAGCCTATGATTAAGTAAGTATGATGTAGTAGGAAGTTGACACAGGGGTACAAGAAGTTGGGAGGGGGCAGATACAGGACACCTGACCCAAACTAGCCATTTCACAGCACATCATGCTGTGAAATTCTTCAATTCTCCTCCCCATGTTGCCCATGGAGTAAAAGGGGGAGATGAGTGAGCAGCTCTGTGGTACTTAGTTGCCCACTGGGTTTAAACCACAACCACCATGGTGAAGCATCTCAGCATGGTAACTGTTCCTTCTGGAACTGCAGGAAGATTCCTGCAGGGAATTTTTAGTCACATAAAATAAAAAACTTTTTTATGGAATATTCATATAACTAAAATTATGTATCCAAATATAAACACTGCTTAAATAGAGAGATCTAGCTTTTCTAATAATACTTATTGGGCATAATACACCTGAGGTCCCCTCTGTGCAACAACAGAGGCATCTGAGTGATCCTTAGATCTCACCTGATGCTGTACTCCCTTATACACATAATGCTGTTAGTTGTAGCCCTAACATGAAAATAAATTTCAGATGAAAGCTTATTCTTTTAGGTGGTCATATAGTCTCTCTCCTTACAGCAAGAATGTAGATGTAAAAATATACCAATAAAATTGCTTGTTTTCAGAAATCCTGTGAATTCAGAAAATCCTTTCAGAATTTACTCCTTGCTTCATCTCCCCCCTTTAACAGTGAGATGAGCTTGGTGCTCAAATTTATGTTTGCAGTGGTTACACTTATGCTTAGATGCTTATCATACCTCTCCTTTCCTCTACTTTCTTCTCCTCTCTATGTACATGATTACAAAGTTTTCAATTAACATCAATAGAAAGAAAGAAACTATGTTTTAGACATGTTAGGAAATCATACCGAGTTGTTCAAAGTATTGATGCTGAGAAAAAACATGGAAGAAATTATGGATGAAATGTTAATTTTGCTAGAGGAATATGATGGCAATTTTCTGATGGCCTTCATCCACTGGTCCTTTTTTATGTCTGAAAAACCTTTATAATTTTTACACTGGAAATAAGTGTTTAATGTAAGAAGAATTACTAAGGATTTATCTTCTACAGCTGAACTAACGTCTTTTTACCTACCTAAACATATCTAACTGCTAAAGATTTCCAGGGTGAATATTAGTATGTACCGCACCATTACTGAGAAATAAATTATTTTCTTGCGTATCTCAGCATATCAGCTACTTTGCAGTTCTATTTCAAATTACATTGAAATCTTTTATATAACAGCTATTAACATTAGCTTGGTAGGTTCTCAGCACTCTGTGAACTTATGTATTCACAACCATATAACTAATTTTCTTGGAACACCTTTTATTTTTCCATTTTTTTGGCCATAAATATGAAATGTTAAAAATGTCAGAAGGTGATACACTCAAAATTAAGTTGCTTGTTTATTTCTACTCATAGTACATTTTCTATATAATATTCTCAACAGCAAAAATGAAGTACACTTAATTCTAGAATCAGCAGGATAAAAATACCCAATATATAACAAAAAGCAGTAAAAGACACAAGTGCAATGGAAAAGATGGAACACCAAACATTTCTACATCACATGATCTAGGAAGAGGGCTATTCTCTATGCCTACAGGATGGAAAAAAACCTGATCTATGACTAGAATATGAGAAGGGGAATATTCTATGTCTGGTACTAGCTTCCAAATTAAATTTGTGAGTTGGACAAAAGAGGTCAAATAAGATTTAAACCCTTTTAGAAGTATCTGTCCACAATACACATACATACGTAGTCAATGGTGAGTACTTGAGAAGAGTTTAAGAAAATTAAGAAACCTCACTGTCAGAAAGAGCGATTCCTTTTCTTATCCAGAAAACAACCAATAAGAACTTTGTAGAACAGCTTTAACAGTTTGTTAATGCAATGCAGATCAGTCAAGATCTATTCAGAGTGTAACAAAATGTAACTAATCCAAAATGTAACAAATCTTCAGCCATTCTCCTTTTAACTTATATGAACGGTTTTCTATGAATTTGTGAAGTTACAGTCTAAAAAATATTTAATTCCTTGCTCTCACAAGCAGGGAATTGTATTTAAAAGGCTAATCTACTATTTGAAATATCAAAATCTCCTTATGTGGTGCTGTAATTATTTTTTACCACCCTGGTAAAAGGAGGTAAAATACATTTGCTTTGACAAATATTTTTCCAAAAAACATCATTTCCATTCTGTACTTGTTTGGTTAGGCTTAACTGAGACATTGCCAGTGCAGTGGTACCAAGGAACTGTAACTAAGTTTCTCTGCCTTTTTTGTAAACAGGGGTGTTTTAGTGAACTCCAGAAATGTAGCTATACAATTTAAATGAATAATCAAGATTTTAAAAATTTATTAATGGATGAAATTAATAATAATGTATAAAAGTAATAGTATTGGTAAGACAAGTGATGCAAAACAGTATGAAAATTGCAAATGCAGCATGTATTCTTCTTGGGTGGGTGGCGAGGTGAGATGAATATGCACGTTAAATGCAGCAAAATGCAGACAGTGTTTGTGCCAATCAGACAGAACAACTGCATTGCTGTCAACCATTAAGAAAAAAGCCTGTTGCAATTCAGTGAGAGAGTTGTGAGAAAAAAATAGCTGAAATTCAAGTTAACCTCAAAAAACATTTTCAAAGCTTGCGAAAAATGACCTTGTTATATCATCTCCAGATATCTCATATTCTGTCTGGTATTGCTCTATTTTTTTCCCTCTGATTGCCTAAATCAATTCAACACTTCTGAATATTTTTTCCTGGGAAGCTAATCATCTAAAATTATAGACAGGGGAGCAAACGGACCTCACACTCGGTTCCACACACAACTCAGCTAGTGGAAGGGAAAAAATTGAAGTGGCTAAATATAAAGAAAATTGTATACATAATCTCATAGGAGCTTTTAGGAGATTAAGGGCTTGGTTTTACTCTCACACTATGTGCACACCAGTAAGCATCTGTACAATTATCCTTGAATTGCCTAAAAAAAGACAGAAATCAAGCTTTCAATCTTGTCAAGGTTTGCACTGTTTTGTTCAGAAATTGAACTAATTTAAACCTAAACTTTACTTTTTTATTTCCAAATAATTTCAGTGTGAGTTAATTCTTTTGGGCAGTTAAAATTTTGATAGATGCTTTGAGGAAATGGAATAAATGTATTGTGCAGGACATGTGGATCTGAAAAGTAAGTTTTTTGCGTTTTAGTTTCCTGACTGAATTTGTTCACCTCTTTCTGCTTAGCATTTCTGGATCCTATTTTGTCCCACCCACACTGTCTGTAAAACTTGTTTTTCCTAAATTACACTGCATCTGTACAAGAAACAACAGCACAAGATAAATAAAAACATTTTTGAAAATCTCTGCTGACTTGAAAAATTTCCCCTCAGCACTTGCAGTTGGTCATATCATTGAGAGTAAGCTATGCATTTGGGAGACAGCTTGCAATTCAATAGATTTATTATCTAGCATGTCACATGGAAAAATGTAGGTACTATGTCTATTACCTAGAATGTTCCAAATAGTTTTATTGGTCCAGACACTTACAAGGGAAGCTTACATACAGATTTCAGTTTAGAAGAAAAATCCCAAATATTACATCTTGGCTTCTTGGATGTCCAAGGCTATTAGTAGCAGTTTTCAAATATTTGCTTTTTAAAACCATGGATTGAATTAGTGAGAAAATATATAAGAGCAGCAAGTACTGATTTAGATTATTCAACTGAATGGACAATTTTCTAATGTTTTTTCCAGGATAACCCTCAAACTACTTCTTCTATGGGTTGGAGAAAAATTGAGACATCTGTTAGATATGTAAACATTATTCAAGACAAAGACCAAAGAGTTATCTTTAGTATCTTTGCTATCTTTTAACACCTACTATAAATCTTTCCATATGTATCTGTTAGCACAAGGCACTCAAACACGCACAAAACTATGATCTGCAAACCTAATATTTTCAGCCTATTCATATTATGTCCAAATGGTACCATTTATACAAGCTCTGCTTTCAGACGTGGTCATTTTGTGGAGGTCACAGTTGTTTAGATGAAAACAAACCATACCACAGTAGCTATCAACTGGATTCAAATCCAGTTCCAAAAGTAGAATAATGTAGACATGCCTTCCAAAAGTTAATTAAATATTGTAAAGAAGTGAAAGTATACTACTATAGACTGCATTTCTTGGGGAAAGAAAATAGAACTCATCTGGAGGTCAAATCCTGGAAAAACCTAAGCTTCATCATTGCCCTCACCCTCCATCAGCTGTGCTTTTTTAGAAGAATGGAAAATTTGGTATAATTTTATGTTACTTAAGCTATCCTCTGTTCTTGAGGTAATCCCTAAACATGACATAAATACCAAGTAAAATAACAGGAACCACCTGTACCTTTATCTCCAAGATTCATTCTACATTAAATATCAAAATGCAGTCCTTAGTAAATTGTGTAAACACCACAGGTTCTTTTTTATTATCAATAGATCCAATCTTTTAACATTGCTGAAAGTGAAAATAAAAGTTATTTAGTTTTTCCACTCCCGTTAGAACTGTAGAAACAAAGCAACTCTTACAAAATAATGAAGTCACTGACTCATTTTCCAGCAACAGTACTATTAAACCATGCAAACAATGGCCTCAGCTTATTTGACTGTATTGCAGCCAAGGGCAGAGTTTGGAAAGAGTCATTGGGTAGTATTAGGCACTACAACTGCCTTTCGTATCATGTGGAATAAAGTAGAAGGACTTAATGAGACTTTCATTTTGAAACTGGAAATTGAAACAAGAAGTTTTAGGGAAAAAATTCTAATTGTGACACAAACAAAAATGAAGGCAACAGTGTCACCAGCTGAAGATGACTTTGATCTGAGGAAGAAATTCTTTACTGTAAGGGTGATGAGGCAGTGGAATGGGTTGCGCAGGGAAGTTGTGAATGCTCCAATGCTGGTGGTCTTCAAGGCCAGGTTGGACATAGCCTTAGGTGACATGGTTTAGTGTGAAGTGTCCCTGCCCATGGCAGGGGGTTTGGAATTATATAATCTTAAGGTCCTATCTAATTCTAACTATTCTATGATTCTATGATCACAAAAGGCAGTGAGAATTCAATTCTGAAATTTCTTCCATTATTTCTTCTTTAAAAAATCAGTCAGCTTCAATGAACTGTGAACAAGTAAAATATTTTGTAACTGATGTTCTAGACCTTAAAATTTTCATCATCTGTATTTGAACTCCCTTTCATTTCATAAAGGAACCAATACAACAAAACATAAAACACAAGAACGGGAAAGAAAAATCCTGCTTTTCCTGTATAATATATGAATCTCAAAGCATGGCAAAGCAAAATAAAACTCGGATGCTTGTGGCAAGTGATTCTAAGCCGCTTATCACATGCGATTTTTTTCCTGGGCTCATTTCCTACTATTTATCAGCTGCAACAATGAATATCAATGAAAGTTTTGGCAGAAATGGTTTGATATTAGCAGGAAAAATAAGATAGGATAAGAAAGCATCTGATGAACTTTATACACTTTTTGCTTATCTACAAGGTTCTGTGAATGTCGGTAAAGTGACAAACAGCTGAAGCTGGAGGAGATATAAAATACTTCAAGGTTCAGACACAATAATAATTGAGTGTCTTGTAGTTGTTTTTTCATAGATGTCACAGCTTCTTTTGCCCAAGTTTCCAGTGTAAACTCACAAAGCTTCATTGCCCTGTGGGGAAAACAAGAGGAGAGAACAACATTTCTCCGGTTTTGTCTAAGATATGTTTCAGTGCTCGTATTCTAGCTGTGGCACAAGGTGAGCCAGAAGCATAAGCAATAGTTTTACTACTATCAATTACTCTGAATTGAGAGGCTGTTATCTGTCTCAGATAATTACCTGATGTAGATTAGGTCTTCAGAGTAACAGGCACTCACACAAATATATATATATATATATATATGTATATTTTCCTGGTCTCCCCTTTCCTTTTTCACCTTATAGGTAATCGGTTTCTTGCTCTCAAATTAGTCTGGGATGCAGTTGAAAAGTGACAGAAAAAAGATGATGTTTTCTATCTCTTACCTCTCTAAATAAGTGCATTTAGAGAACTAAACTCTCACCTTCAGACTGATAATTCAATCTAATGTCATGATGCATTTATGTAGTGCTTGGTCCCAGGAGACAAAATCTCAATAGGCTTTCTGAAGTGCTAGAATAAATTAAGATGCTTTTGTCAAGGGATTCTTATTTATTAGAAAATAATGTTCCTGAATATTGATTTATTTTATCAGGTTACTTCAATTTCCCATTTCTGTAAAACCATTTCCTGTTTGGTTTTCTGCAGCTTGCTTGTATTTATTCTGAAAACATAACACTGAAATAAAACTCATATCCTTTAAAAATACTTTATTGATGCAACTTTAGCAGTGGACAATTGGGAAATTGGAAAAAATGACAAAATTATTCTCATTTTGTCTGGGTCATGCATGTCTCAGAATCATACACCATTCTCTCTTGATCCTGCTTTCCTGAAGACGTTTACTTTCAGAGTGAGAGAGGAAGAAAAAAAAGACATTCAATCAAAACTTCAAAAGTTATTGTAAAAACAGTAGTTGTCACTCTCTGGTCACCATCTGGTCATTATCTACTCACAACTTAAACCAAGTTTAAATCACCACATTTAAAATTATTTCCATATATCCTTTACACAAAATTCTTCTGTACATTATAAACCTCCTATCTAAGGTTCTTTCCTGACCACCAGATTTCCTTCATACTAAATCCCCTTTAAATCAATGCACCAACCCAACAGGAGTACAAAATAAAAAGCCCAAACAAAAACAAAAATGAAAAATAAAACTCATGATTGCAAAACCAAATGTAATGTTAGTATGTATAGCTGGTAGGAACAAGTGAAAACTGTGTTTTATTCTGTCAGTCAGAAAAGATATAGAGCCTTGTATATTTTATTATGTAATTAGTTAATGATAAAAATTTAAATATATTGACTTACTAATGAGGGAGACAAATTGTAGACTTAAAAAGTCTTAAAAAGCATATAGCAATAGGTGAAAGATCACAGTCAGTATTCCAAAGAGTTCCTATGGGCCAGAAGAGATCTGATTCAGTTGAATTTCCAAAAAATATGGACCTTCAATGTACAGTGAATAATTCAGATATACGTCATCAGTTTTAAGTACTATGTTACTTTGTGCCACTTAACAATGTTTTCTTCAGGGAGGTTCCCTAATTTATCATTCTTTCTGGCAATGCAAGTAAAAGACAATTTGTCAGTTGTCTGCATTTTTGGAGTCTGCAATTACTTGAACAATACATTTTCTAAAGAGAGCTTTGTAACAGAAACATCAGTGTAAATTAAATAATTTTTTTTCAATAATAAAATATTAATTCCAGAAAAAAAAAAAAAAAAGAGAACAAAAGACATTCCCATACAGTACAGCAAAACAGTATCATCATGAGTAAGACAGTTTTGAATGGACTTGGACTAAAATTTTCAACCAGAAACTAGACAAATCTCAAATAGATATAGTTACATGGGGGTATTTGGTTGGATTGGTTTTTTTTTAATTCTTATAGCTTATAGTTTTTTGTTCGTCCAGGTAAACTACCTTCCCTCATCTGACTGTACCTTGAAACATGTGATCATGATCAAATACTGATAACTTTTCCTGCTTTGCAGCCACAACTGAATTTACAGAGACTACAAAACTGACAGGTGTTGTCTTTTAAGGAACTTGCAGTAAGTAGCAGGTCCAATAAATGCAAAACTGCTGAAAAAAAGACTAGAAGAGTAAATTACATGTGTGTCAGAATAAATCATTAATTTTCCACTTATTTTTTCTGCTTTGACACAGTTTAAACTTTTTTTTTTTTTTTTTATGGTGACAAATCAAAATGTGAAGAAATAAATGTTTTGGGATTTTTTATTTTTTTTATTTAAAAAGGCATTCTTTGCATGGAAAATGACAGGCTGTGCAAAGAAATGCTATTCTAACAAAATATCAGACTGATTAAAAATACCAGAACAGAACATTGTTTCATAAGGTCTTTTCCATGTGGATTGCTAGTGTGGGAGAAAATCCTCGTAATTCTTTGCACTGCTCCCACACATACACCTACACATATCATCACTTGACTTTCAAACTAACAATAGAAATGTTAGTAGAGCTATCACCATCTGCAGAATGAACTGTGCATTTTTAAGGCTGCAGCAGTCTCAGACATTAGCAGGAGTAGTCATATAGATGGAAAGTAATGCCCTCTTCCTACAGGAAGAACCATATAGGTGTCAGTTCACAGATATGTTTCCCCATTAAATTATAAATGTAAGGTCCTCCACATTAATGAATTAATAATTTGAACACACTTTTTCAATTTATGTTGTTTAATGTGAAAAAAAGAGCATCCGTTTTTTGAAAAGAGCACCTAATATTGGTGGGTCAATGCGCCACACCACTGCAGAGCTCTCTATACACATGCAGGTTATTTTGCTGAGTATTTTAATGACCTTGGAGAAAACTTTATAATAACCAACCAGTGACTATTGCAAACAAAGCTGTACGGGGATTGGAAGTTTAGACAGTATTCCTGTATTTATTATATTTTCTTTCTTCCTAATTAGGAATTCTGACTAATTTGCTGCCTGCTGCCCTAAAAAGAAATCTGCTGCACTCATTCTTTCCTCTGGATGTCTGTTATTTTGAAGAAAAACATATTTGGGTTCTATAACTGGTGTAAAATTCTTACTGCAGAAAGGACAAGAGCTTTATGGTGCAGATTGCAAGACTACTGGTGTGGAAAGATAGGCTGCTTTCTTTCCTTGCTAAATTGAAACCATCAACAAATCCTCAGAGGAAATAAATATTGTCAAAATATTGGAGTCACGCAGGAAAGGAATGCTTAGAAATTTGAGAAGATGATTACACAGGAAAAACATCAAGAAACAGAGTAACAAAAACGAGACTGCAGAACAACAGAGCTTGAACATAAACTCAGTTCCAGAATGCTAAAGGTGCCTCAAAGAGCATGGTGAGGATTGAAGAGCAGCAGGAGAATTGAGATTTATGGTAGACAGGAGGGACAGACTTGTACCTGAACATTCTGGTCTGCACTTCCAGCTTCTTCCTCTGTCAACCATTGCTCGTATCACTCAAGTTACACCATTTAGAGATGGATTTAAAATACAGCTGCACAGTTTCTTTTAGTGACCTGAGATTTCAGTTCATTTAAGATATTTATGGAAGAAAAAGAAATATGAGATAGCCTTTTATAACAGTGTCAAGGATAAAACATTAGCCCAGAATTCTCAGTGTGGTTAATGGTAAAACAGGAAAATTTGGAGTTTCACAAACACATCTCCCAACTTCAAGACTAGACTCTGAGGATGCTATAGATTGCTTCTAACTTCTGTGCAGTGTGGAATATATGGGTTCTCTGATGCAGGGAATATGTCCTATTAAGGATATTAGTACGTATTTCCATATAGGAGTGGTGCAAAGATTTGAGCTTGCTCTGCCTGGACACAAACTGGATTTGATTTGAATTTTTTTCAGCAGGAAATAGCAAGGCATAATTATTTGGGCAGTGCACAGTAAGCAGGCATACTATTTCTTGCCTAGAACAGCGTATGCCTATCTACCATTAGAACTGTAGCACAAAGTGTTCCCATGTACTCCATTTGCAGACTAGCAGTGCAGGATGATGGATGTGCCTGTCAGGATTACTTGAATTTAAATGAATGAATAAAAAGATTGAAATCTTCCAATTTCTAATCACAAACCCCTAAACATCCTTGAGGATGTGTTAGTTATAATTTATCAAATCTGTAGTTCTTCCATACTAACACAAAAGCAAAGCCTTTTTATGTTTGAAGAGTTTTAAGTTGAAAAAAATGTGCAGATCAGAACATACTGAGCTGGGAGGCAAGTATTTTCAAGATAATCAGTTAAGACTGCCTATTTTCTTCAACATGCAATTTTAAGCATTTTGCTGTTTCCTCTTCCCTTCCCTTCCCTTCCCTTCCCTTCCCTTCCCTTCCCTTCCCTTCCCTTCCCTTCCCTGCCCTGCCCTGCCCTGCCTTGCCCTGCCCTGCCTTGCCCTGCCCTGCCCTTCCTTTTCCTTTTCTCTTTCCCTTTCCCAAGAAAATGAAAACACTTCACTATGTCCTTAAGCATCTTCACTGAGAACAAAAATTCTGTAATGCATGCAAAGACCTTAGAAGCTATGAAGTTTTGACAGGCGTGTGTACGGAAACTTAGGCTGTCTTGAGAGGTCATTCTTACAGCTGACATTGTTTTGAAAAATTGTGTTTCATTTGGCTTCTACAATGTAGTGTACTTGACAGAGTAGATATATAAATGATATCAAGGTTATCTTGAGTTCAGTAGTCTGCCATTCCTCTTTGTGTTAACTTCCCCTTCACTGCAACATCATCTTTCCTCTAGACCCATTTTTGTTTAAGTTTCCAAATGAAGCCAGTGGGTTGGGTGAGTATTAAGACAATGAAGTGTATACATAAAACATACATGTATATATGGGGTAGATTTTTGTTGTGATTTGAGGCCCTCAAACAGTTCTTCTCACTCACTTCCCCCTCTTTCTTCCCCAGTCCCGGGGGATGGGAAGGAGAATCAAAAGAATGCAACTCCCACAGGCTGAGATAAGAATAGTTTAGTACCTAAGGTATAACATAAATCACTACTGCTACCACCAGTAATAATACAAGAGAAAATACAAGGAAAGAGAATACAACTGATCTTCACCTAATATCTAGCCACGCCACACAGTGCCCCCCCATCACCTGATACCAAGCTCTACTACACAGTGCACC
>JASSUY010041938.1:10214-31568 GCA_032466535.1 Forpus xanthops
CTTCCCTTCCCTTCCCTTCTCTTCCCTTCCCTTCCCTTCCCTTCCAATTCTGATATATTTTTAAAGTTTTTATTATTACTTTTTATGTGTCTTGTTAATTGAAACACATAGTTTAGCATGAACAGTAGGACGGGAAGAATACTGGAAAGCTTGAAGAATACCCTTGCTCTTTTTATAGGACAACACCCTCTAAGACAGGCATAATGATTTATTGGATAAAAATTATGCATTTTGTAAGGATCAGGGATGGTAATGGAAGTTGCTAAAATATTCTAAGTTGTCTGCTAGCAAAGGAATAGTAATAAAAGCATTTAATTTCTGAGGGGAACAAAGAATAGAATACAGTTATTAAAAATGGGAAGAGAGCCTCCAAATAAAGATAGAAGGTCATATTTAATAACAGACTTAATGGAACATAAAACATTGAGAGTAAAGGCTCAATGGTTATGAGAGCAAAATGAGTATATTGGCATAGGTTTTAGTCAAGTATTACATTTGGTGTGATGGATTCTAAGGTAAGATAAAAAGTCAAGAATAAAATTAGAGGTCTGAAATTGGTAATTAGGGCCACATTCTCGTCTTGGACTTAAGTGTACGACTTATATACCGCCAAATAAATGAAGATGTCTTTCTTATATTTGAGTGGAATGTATATCTGTTATTGAAGCATAGAAAAAGGGCCAAGTGTGCAACAAAAGAGGAAGAAATGACAACTCCTTTCCTCTCTTTTCCTGTCCTCTCTTCACTGTCACTTCAGCATGGAGGAAAAAGGTAAAAGGTACCAAAAAATTACATGCGTGTAAATCCAAGATGATTCTTTGCAGTTGAATTCACAGTCATCCCTAAAGATAGAGTATTGAAACCGAAGGACATATATAGGGGTGAGAATTATACTATTGCAGGTTTTGGAATTTCCAAAAAGCAACACAATTCAATTCCCAGCTTCTTTTCACAGTAATCTAAAGGTTTTGTTGATTGTGCTTTTCTTTATGGAAAAAATAAATTAGCTGAGAAGGCGCAAATAATTTTCAACTAAACTGGGTGCCAGCACTGTCCTGGCTATATTCACAAATAGTGAATGGTCTGCAGTTAAAGTACTTTCTACATAACATCATCATAACACACGTGTAAATTGAAGAGAAATAAGTTGCTGAAAATAGGGGTCTTGGTGGGAAATGGATAAGAATCTTATTATTAACAGACACCTAAATAATAAGGGCATATTATTTATGTCTTGTAAAGCTTGCTTCTGTGTGCATGCCTGTGCTAGTTTCAAACAGCACTGGTAGAAGTGCGGTTTCAGCACAATCTTTGAGGTACAGCCACATCCTTTACACCCTCAGAGAACAAGGTCCAAGATCGACAGCTGCTCCAGGACAGCAACAGTCCTGCTGAGAGCTCCTCAGTTCTGTCTTACAGCTGCTGACATGACCACTCTTTTCATTGCATCTCCAGGAAAGGTTGGCTGTACTCTTTGGAGCTGAAAGTCCAAAACTGAATTTGGAGAATGATGTTGATGACAACTGTAACTTTAGGGTTACTTATAAACAGGTTTTTTTTTTTTTGCAGTCTTAGTTTCAATGTTTGTGGCAGCATTGCCATAGCACATTACAGCCTTTATGTCAAACCACTTAAAGACAAATAAAGGAAGTTCTGGAATCATGTGAATAATTGGCACGCATTGGACAAGTCTATTTTTTTCCTTAAATGGGATTAGCAGACTGACAGGGCAGTAGTAGGAGAATTAAGAGGCAGCAAACATAACTCCGATATGAAATTAAGTTGTGAATGAACATGAATGATAATGTCAAGTATATTTTTTTTTTAATGCCTTTCTTAGCTAGGATACATCAGTTAAAAAAATAAACTGCATAAATCTATAGCATAGCTAAGTTCAGAAAATTGATTGTTAAAGTGATGTTATGGTAAGCCTATATTTGTTTGAAAATGCTTATTTCTCACTGCTGTGGTTTAAGCCCAGCTGTAACGCAGAAAAACCACACAGTCTCTGGAGTCTCCTCTCCCCTTCCTTCCCTCTCAGCTCGCAGACGGATGGGAGGGAGATTTGAAAGAATGCAACGCCCATGGGTTGAGATAAGAACATTCCAGCAACTAGGGTACAACACAAATCACTGCTGCTATCACCAGTAATAATAATAATAATAAGGGAAGTAACAGGGGAAGAGAATACCACCCAACATCTGAGCCATGAACTAACTCTTCTGGGTTCCTGCTCTCAGGTTTTACATCCTGGGCATGACATGCTGTGGCATGGAATACCTCTTTGGCTAGTTTGGATCAGGTGTCCTGTCTCTGCTTCTTTCTGGCTTCCCCTCCTCCCTGGCAGAGCATGAGATTCAGAAAGTCCTTGGTCAGAGTAAACATTACTGAGCAGCAACTAAAAACATTGGTGTTATTAATGCTGTTCCCAGACCAAAGCCAAAAACATAGCACTGCACCAGCTACCAAGAAAGAGAAAAATGACTGCTACTGCTGAACCCAGGACAGTGTCCACCTCTTATTCCATACTATTCATGTCATGATCAGATCTCACATTTTCAATATACTATCACTCTTAACTCATATATATATATATATACATAGATATATATCCACAGAGAGAGAGAGATATATCATTCCTTAGTGCATGGACCAATCCCTACAAAGCTGCTGACTCCATTCGGTCCATAATGTCAGGCTTCATCTCTTGTAATAGTCTTTCAGAGAAGGAAAGGATACGTGCAGTGTGGGATTGTTGCCTGCTGATTATATCACAGAACTCGTCTAGTTTCATCAAAGTTCATTCTTTGGTGGGATAATGGTCAGAGGGAAGTCAGAGCCAGTTGCTTGTGACCTGAAACATCTAGTTGGTTGGCTATAAAAGTGCTAAATAGCAGGCAACATCATACAATTGAGTTCATTGGCTGTTTTCCCCTAAAATCAAATCCCATTGAGGTATACATCAGAGTTCCTCATCTTCCCACATTACCTACCATCAGGTAGGACCATTTTTCCTGGCTGCGGTGTACAGTACACTTTTTACATCTGGCGCGGTCTGGACTGGTACAAGGAGACTGCATGAACTATCTCTCGTTTAATTTGCTCTAAGGTTTGTTGTTGCTCAGAGCCCCATTTAAAATCTTTCTTCTTTGGGGTCACATGATAAAGAGGGCTTACAATCAAACTGCAATTTGGGATGTGCATCCTCCAGAGCCCCACAGCACCCAAGAAAGCTTGTGTTTCTTTCTTATTAGTTGGTGGAGACATTGCTGTTTTCTTGTTGATCACATCTGTGGGGATCTGGCGACATCCATCTTGCCATTTTGTTTCCAGGAATTGAATCACTTGTGCAGATCCCTTGATGTTACTCCATTTTAATGCAAAACCAGCTCTCAGCGGGATTTGGATTATTTTCCTCCCTTTCTCAAAGACTCCTTCCACGGTATCGGTTCACATGATAATGTCATCAACATATTGCAGGTGTTCTGGAGCTTACCCCTGTTCCAGTGCAGTCTGGGTCAGTCCATGGCAGATAGTAGAGCTGTATTTCCTCCCCTACGGCAGTCGATTCCAAGTGTACTGGATGCATCTCTAAGTAAAAGCTACTGCTGAACCCAGGACACTCGCTCTCAGCAAGCTTAGATAAATCAGCCAGAGATAACAAAAGCTTTGCGATCTCAATGGTTTTTGTAATACAAGTCCATTCTAAACAATCTGAAGACAGGTTACATTTTCTTCTGGGGCTATATTACAGCATTTTCTTCTGCACTTGGCCTCAGCACATTGTACGCTACAGTCCTGTCTCTGGTGTGCGGCTAAATGGCCTTGCAAATTACAATTTAGGTACAATTCTACTAATGATGCAGGTATTAGAAGAAATAGGATTTAACTGAATCCTTTCTAAATGTGACTTAATTGCAGTAAAGAAGCAGAAGGAAAAAAAGAAAAAATCCTTTTTTTTGTTTCTCAGCAAGGTACATGCACATAATTTATCATGCAAACAAAAAGCTGAGCTGATGAATAAGAATAATAGCAGCTGCCATATAACCACCCTCCACATATGTAGATTTCAGCAGATGTACCTACATGCTATATTTTTAGAAGCATAATATTTTTTCTGTTAGTTGTTGATGTAATGTTTTTATTTATATTCCCAATTCTTCCTTCAAAAGATATAGAGCATTTAATTTATTATGCGATTGGACTCCTTATTTTTATTTTTTTTAATTAATAAATACTCCATTGAACAATCTTGTTAAAAATGGATTGTTACAAACCTTATAATTATGAAAACAGGACTTCAGTGGATGTTCTGAGAAATTATTTCCATTGCTTAGCTCTTATTGGTTTGGGGAAAAAGCAAGAAAAGCAAGAAAGCTTCCTCACCAGAACAGCAAAGGACTGTTTAACTCTGAAAGTAAAATAAGGGATGACCAGATTTTTGTTCCATATCAACTCACTGTCAAAATCAAACATTTTCTTTTTTGATTTTGATAATGAGCAGATGTACACTGGTAAGTGCAGCAAGCCACACTTTTACTCTGACCACATAGTAAGAGGTCCGGATGTGTGAATCTAATTTCCTCTGTTTTCCTGACCCTGAGCCAAGACAGCTATTTGCATCAATGGTTATAGCCACACAGCTGAAAAGGAAAAGGATGAGAGCAATAGTAGGGAAGCAAGACATTTTCCCAGCTGGAATTGAGATTTAGTGCTCTAGTAATGCAGCTAAACAGTTTCTAGACTGAATGTGGTCAGCGTCTAGAAAGCTGCAAGTAGATTTATGAAAACAGAATTCCATTTGTGACTAATGTAGCCAAACTTAGGAGTGGGATTCAGTTGAAGGTTAAGATACATAAATTAGTGCAAATTGCCTAAACTCCTATTACATTCAATAAAGAGTGGGGTCATGATATAGTTGAATACATGTGTGTCCCCAGGGCACAGGGTGCTCAAGGTAGTCAAACAAGGGTGGCAGAAATGAAACAAATGTCCCTTTCTGAAACAGTGATCAGAGGCCAGATATAGTAATGAAGGAGTAGTGGGTGTCCTTGAATGACACCAGATATTGAGGCTTAGGCAAGATTATCCCACCCCCGGTCCACACAGCAACGGGACCCACAGCCACCTCTCCGCTCTTTTTACCTCTTTCTCTCTCTTGCTCATTCCCTTCTCTCTCACACATTCTTTCCCTCTCTGTATCAGAGGAGCAAAATGGTTCCACATATAGTGGTATGCGGTCGTTGTTGAACCTCACTTGTGCTCTCTAAATGAATCAGAGGTGAGAAATACCAAGCAGGCCTGCTAGTTTGTGGTGAGACCCATGGAAGAGTCATTCAATATCCTAGTGATCCAAGCATCTAAACATTATCTATTTTTTTCAGGATAAATACTTGAGTATGGCAGGCTGACCTTGGCTGCTTGCCAGATAGCCACTCAGCTGCCTTATCGCTCCCTCTGTTGAGCAAAACAAGCACTGGAAATACTTAGAAGCTTTAGGATCTTGAATGCCTGATAGCAGTTGCACAGGCAGACATAAACAGTTCTTCAGTAATGAAATTTCAGCATTCTAGGAAGCAAACAACGAATTTTAATTTTTTCCATGTAATAAGCAATACAGCCAAACATGGCATCCCTTGCGGAGTGGAATATGTTTCTGTGTCCCCATAATCTTCACTGATCCAGGATTATTCACTGAGTGTTAGGAATTCATTCAAAATCTTGACCACTGTAGCTGCCCTTTGAATGCTGGATTCAGCTTACAGATACAAAACAACAAAATGTACCACTCCAGTAAGAAAAGTATTTGATTCAGATTGCATAAAAATTTCCTTATACAGTGCTTTATGGCAAGAAGTAGTATTTCCCCCTCTCCAACTCTTTTCAAATGTTTTATTCCAGCTACCTTTCTCTGGGGCCTTTTACAGTGTTTTTATGAAACACTTGAAGGTAACTATATTTTCCATCAGAAGACAGATCAGTGAATTGTCTATTAAACTTTATCATCTCAAAAACATATAAAGACATTTTCAAAGATTTCTCATGCTCATCTGATGTTATCTCATAGCCAGAAAAGTTCATCTGCTGCTCCTGATTATTCCTCACCTGAGGTGATAATCCTGTTTTTTTGATATGATAATCATTTTCACAGCAACTGATTCCAATGCCAGAGACAGACCATGACTTGATTTAGAGAAAAAGTGTCCAAACCAGTTGAATTTAGAAAAATTAAAGGATAGAACCCGGGTTTTACATTTTAACAAAAATTTTAAAAGAAAAAGTTTTTACGTTAACCTAAAATGGGACCTACTGTTCCAAGCTACCTTTCAGCATCAGTGAGTATTTTCAGGTTACATACCAATCAAAAAGTAGTGTTCTATTTCTGTCAAATATTTGTAGAAAGTTAAATTTTCATTAAAATTAATCTATTCCTAATAACATTGATTAAACCCTTCAGCAAATGCAAGTGAAAATAAAAATATAATTATATCTAACAGCAGTGACAAGAATAATTTACATATGCTGGTGGATATAGAAGATTTTGATCTCTTACATATGCACCGTACATACATTTCCAAGTATGAAAAACACCTTGATATGTATTCTTATGGGATATTCTGACAGGATAGCATAGGGTTATACTACATTTTCTCTACAACAAGTAATATTCAGATGGCTTGCAGGTACAATGTTCGAGAAAGTAAAACTCTTACTTTGAAAGTGGTTCTGCAATACCACAGAATTAGGAATTTTCACAACATATACAACAACAGAAATATACTCATTTAAAACAGTAGAAAATATAACCATGGTTGTGTTTGTCTTGGATACAAAATCACATTGGCATTTACACGAATGAAAGCACTGATTCGATTGCTGCAGCTACTGTTTAAAAGGAGTAACAGTCAAGTTTCTGTTGTAATCTGAGACAAATGCTCTGCTTAATCAATGACCAATTCAAGCACAGTTGCTCATCAAACTGAAACAGTAAATAATACAGTGGGTTTATATTCAGTACCTAAGAAGTGATTCTTTGTTTAACAAAACTAAAAGCAGCACACCACAAAATATTGATTGATGCTCTGAACTAAATAAGGGATTGACAGAATCAGTCTGGGTATCAGGACGATACAAAAAAATTACTGCCTTTCGGGTAAAGATAGCTTCCTGAAGATCAAAATACAAAAATGTTTTCCCACCTGATACTGACATGTGATGGGACAGTGACACAAGGGAGAACAGTTTGGGCACTATTTTTGTTGTTTTCAGATTCCTTGGAATGTTTTTGGGTCACTGGCAGTGATCAGAACTTACTAAAGGGAACCTGTCCTAAGGGACTTGTCAAGGGACACCCCTTCACTTCTCCTCCCTGAGTTTAGATTTCCAAAATATATGCTACTTTGCCCAGCAGAATTGCGTCACTCAAGTGTTAAGCTGCAGCATGAAACCTCTCTCTGGGTTACCTTGTCACTGCAGAGGCAAGTACAGAGGAGACTCCAGGGAAACAACATACCCAGGAGGAAACACTTCTTGCAAGTCTCCATGAGCCACTGCCCCAAGCTGGCAAAGCCAGGAGTACCAGGGACATGTCCCATCAGTGGAGTGGGTTGCACATTTAATGAAAACTCCTGAATTTTGTGGATTATTGAGAGGGCAAAGAAAAGTAATATTAATTAATCAAAAGCACTTATTCAACTGACAACTGCAGCTTAGTTTCAATTATTTATAACTCTTCATAATGTGCTAATAAATGTTCTGTAGCAGCGTATCATGAAAATGTAATGAAGTCCTAGTGAAACACTCATTATGGTATTCAGCTCTTAATTCTGTTTTGAGAAAATGAAAACACAGGAAAATATAATCTGCTCCTGAAAGAATATGTTTCACCTCTCTCTTACATGTTTTTTGTCCATTTCAATTCTTTATAAATTTTTTTTAAATTTTCTGAGTTGTAAGTGCATTATATTTTCCTTACTTTATAGAAAATCTCATTTTATACCTTTTCTTTCTTGCTGTGCCTATCAAAATCTCTTTATCTGAAAGAGATAAATATGAATTTATAATACCTTGAATTTAACTTCTTCTGCCTTTTTTTTCATGCCTGTTAGCTCTGCCCAGTCCATTGAACTTTTTTCAACTTATTCTGACACTGAACTCAGAATTAGTATAGACAAAAGTAGTTATACATGTGACTATAGAGTGCAAATTAAGTTTCTACAGACACCATAAATCTAATTTTGAATTAGTTTCAAATTTCTAATTTGAAATGCACTTCAAATGCATTATACCACTACTCTTTTAGTTTGAGTGTTCAAGTCAGGCTTTATGCTGGGCTGCTCTACCTTAGGGCACTGTCATAATTTTCAAAATATTTGCTGGTGCTTGAATATAATCTGGGAAGAACTGTAGAAGAAAAAGCTTTTCAGGGTGCCACCCTGAGAAAGCTTTAATACTAAACATTGAGCTCCCAAATTCTGATGATGGGGAGCATTAAAGTGTTCTGCATTCTTTTAGCATACCTTAGATTCTTTCATCTGATCAAAGTCCATAACCTGAGGGGAAATATCTATACCTATTTTTTTGGATGAGGTCAGACATCATTTGAATCTTTAAAAGAATTGAAAAATTGAGGTAAGAGATAAGACAATGGCCAGATTTTTATTATACTCACCTTTACTCTGTCTACACTGACATATAGTAGTGCTTTATTACTTATGCTAGTCATCAGTTTTTAAGAAATATTATCTGAGCTTATGAAGTCCTGCAAGAACAACCTTCAGCACCTTTCACCATATGTGATTAAGCATTCTATTAATCTCTTATTCTTTTATATGTGCACACTAATACAACTACTCCGTACTAATGCCACTGAACATTTATGTTTGCACAATGAGAAAAAGTTCAGCATCACATTTTCTTGAGATTCCCTGTAATGTCACCAAACCAAAAGTCTGTACAGAAAGATACACAGAAGACATATGTACCTCAGTAGGGGTGGGCCCATCTTCTTCCTTTGGACTATGTTAGTACACTTCAGCTGAATATCAAGCCTATTATCTTTTGCATCTGCCTGGTGTGCATCTTTCTTATTCCTCTGCCACCTATTCATTGTAAGGATAGAAATGATAGTCCCTACAGATAATGTTTCTGCTTCTTTTGTATAAATACTACAGGTTAGTCTGAAATCCTGGAGTAGGGGAATGAAATGTGGATAGAAGCCTTGTTTTAACACAGAAACATCTTAGCAAAGACTTGTTGTATAGGTAGAGTTCTTTTTATCTGAAATGTATCTTTCATGCCCTGTTAAAGAATCTGTTGTATCTTACAACAACAACTGAAGATGATTCTGTCAGCTTGAGAAATTTTAAGAGAACTATAGATTCTCTGCCCTTAAAAATAACGTATAATCAGTCAATATCATATTCCTAAATAATTTAGTAAATGTACAAAGATAGATCAGACATTTGATAATAACAGAAGTTCAGTAGTGGAGAAAATTGATTGAATGCACTTTGAGCATGAATAAAAGAGTTTATGATTTATTGACACTTTGTAGATTAATCTGAGGCCACATTGAGCAGTGAAGCAGAATAGTAAGCCTGATTTGCAGGAATTTTAAGAACAATCCTACAGCAGTGAAAAAAAATTAGACCACACTTTTTGACATAAAGTATTTCTGACAGCTTTCAGTGATCTTGAAAGATATCATCTCTAAACAGTGGGGGAAAACCTGTGTACCTTGTGACATATCTAACAGTTCTATTATTTCAAATGACAAAGAAAAGGTTGAAAAAAAGCTCTAACAAATACAAAATAAATCAAAACAAAAATTGCTCTAATTTAGAATGCTATGTTATGATTTTATTTAAGTAGCTACTAACTCATCCATTTCTTAAAAACAACATGTCTATTTCAGATTTACCAGTCCAGACTTCCTTGATATGTGATTGGTTGTCTTGCATTTTGTTAGATAATTTGAGGTTGGTATCTAACATGGAATTTTTTGGATATTTGATACCAGGATTTGAATTTTGTATATTCAGGATTATTTTCCCCCCACACCTTAAGTCACAGGTTTATTTTACTTTTGGTGGACAAGAATAAGAAATTAGATTGTTTTTCTGCTGTATGCACAAAAGGTGCTTAGACAATACAGACATTCTTATGTCAGTTTCTGATCAATTTTTAGAATTTAGCCCATTTCCTCAACTCGTAGTGGTCTAATAGAATAATATATAAGAGTAAACCCTTTTAAAAAGCAATGTGGGCTTCTTAAGGTCAGTCAGCAGCAGCAGCTGTTAAAAATGGTTGTAATAGATATACCTTTTATCTTGTAGTGACGGTGTATGGGTGAGTCTACTGTGCTGATAGTTAAAAGCAATCCTCTCTCTATATATGTAAGAGATATAAGAACATGATATGCAAGTATGTAATATCTGGGAATTACACGCTTAAAGTACAGAGCTTCTATAAGGAGTTTTCTACCTAGGGTGATTTATTCAGTATGCATGAAACAACAGAATATCCTGCCTAAAGTCCATGCATAAAAATCAGGAATTTTACTTATTTCCTTACATTTTTTTTAAACAGACTATTAAGAAGGCCTGCAGGAACCTTTTCCCTGGAAAGAAATATTGTACAAAATCCTAGATTATATTTCTTTCTAGTAGGTCATCTTGACAAATGACAATTTTCTTCAAGAATTTAGTGCTCTCCATTTGCATTAACAAGTGATACAAAGCAATGTAATATTTTTTATTTTTCATACTGGAAATGATAAATGAGGTTTGATTGGGAAAAAAAGAGGCTATAACTAGATAAAGCAAGGTGATAAAACAAAGTGGTCTAACGTAACTGCTTTATATGTAGGTGCTGCCTGTGAGAGAAAAATGCAATATGTTTGCAAAAGCAGCAGTAAAAGTTGAGAAGTTTTGAAAGTAATGTTTGAACACAAGAAAATGCAGAAGTTTTTATTTTTCTCAGACAGGAAGGATTCTGGCAAGAGAAAAAAAGACAAAAGTATTGAAAGACAATTTAAAAAGTCAGAGTATCAATTAAACAAAAAAAAGAGGCCATTCAAAGTGAAAGAATGCCGCAAATGAGTCATTTTTTACTTGCTGTGACAAGACAAGAATACATGAGAAAACAAAGCTGTAGAGTGAAAAACAAATCAGAGCAAGTTAGTGGCAAGGATTATATTTGAGTCTAGGATAAGATGTCCTGTCTCTGCCAGAGAGCATTTCACTCTAAACCTCAAATTCTGAATCTGTCCTCTTGAAAAAATGTGTTTCCTTGGATTGGTAAATTAAATAACTATCACTTATCCCTGGATAGGTGTCTTTTGGTTTTAGGTGGATGGAATTAAAGGAATGCATGATGAGAAAGGTCTTTGCTATTTTCCTTTTTCCTTCCAATTTCTTTAATATAAAATAGCTATCATCAAGAATAGTGTGGTGGTAAAATTATTAATATATAAGATTTGAGAGAACTGACTAAGAAGTTTATTCTAACTATAAGAACATTCCTTTTGACTAAAAGCTAATAGCCACTGACTGTTTCCAACTCCCCACATCTGATCTAAGATACAGTGGATGTGCCACCTCTCCATCCTGTCATATTATTCACTGCTTCATTTCTTCTTAGAACTGTGGCAGTTAGCAAGCAATTTAAGAAGGTCCATCCCAGAGACAGATATCTGGCTTTGTTAACATTAAAATTATTATTTTTACTCTTTTTTTTTTTTTTTTTTTTTTTGTTCTGGACTGATATAATTTGTGTCTCTACACTTGGAAGAGAACAGAGGAATGGAGGAGGAGATTCAGTCAAAATGTTCTCTCACTGTGTTCGTAGTCAATAAAGATTCTGCCTGACCTGTCCAAAATTCAGTGATGTGTGGTATCCTTCAGGGGTCTGTACTGGGACCAGTACTGATTAATATCAGTGACACAGACACTGGGACTGAGCGCTACCTCTGCAAGATTTCAAACACGAATCTGAGTGATGTGGTTGGCATGCCTGAGGGGTGAGGTGCCATCCAGAGGGGCCAGGACAGGCACAAGAAGTGGACCCATGTGATAATATTGGATGTTTTTATTTAAGTGATAGAAAAAGAATCTCAGCAGTCATGAAGTATGATGAACTGAAGTAGCAATGAAAAGAATTCAAGAGAATATTCTGTACAATACTAATTCCTGTACAGTCAAATTTCAGTGTCTTATTAATACCTATTTGTTTATATATCTGATCCTTTAAAGGTAGAATTTATTAAAATTTTGAACCCAGGAGAAGCTCAGAGAAAAAGATGATTCTTTCTCCTTTACCATAAAAACATCATGTAAGCTAGAGAATCTTTGAGAAAACCTATACGCACATGTTGTAATGACTCAAACAAATAAAGCATTACTCATTGCTGTCTCAGGTGGGTAGCCAAACCATAATCTCAATGGTTTAAAGTTCAGATCTTTTTATTTTTTATTAACTGAAATTACTGGAAAATCCTAAATTAAAGAAATTTCTATTAGAAAATGTTGGCATGGAGAAACTGAAAAATTACACAGATGAATGTTGAATCTAGATCGTACATGCACCAAAACACCAACATAAGGTTTGTGTAAAACATTTTTATACACCACCATTTCATTAAGACACCTTAGTGGAGGAATAGTTATTAGTGATTGCCCTGTAATTCACTTTTTTATGACTGTTCCTAAGTTCAAGTTTTCTGGTAAGATTTTTTTAAGGTTACATTTAAAGACATATCCATTTATTCTGTTTCCTTCCTATTTTGCACCCTTAGCCAGAAAGTATCAATAAACTAGGCAATTGTTTTGTACTAATTTTAATTTTTTTGATTTTAATTTCAGCAATGTTCTTAAGTATCATGAGTGTAGCTACAAACCACACACAAACAGCTTAATTCAAACTTCTTTATTCTTAATTTCTCTCTTGTTTAAATGGAAGTCCTTTGCTAACACAATCATGTCATATATATAATGCCGGGGAAAGATTTTTTTTCTCATTTTGATGTTTTATTTATAGGCGTTAAAAAGTTTATTGATATCAGCCCCCAGTATTATGATGCAATTTTAATTCAGAATCAGATGACCATTATTTCACTGGTTTTCTTGCACATTTATGGAGTCATAAACCTAATGATGCTTTAGAGATGCTTCAAAAGAGAGCAGCAAGCTCAACAAGGGAAATGTTGGAAAGTAAATTGCTGCGAGATGCTGAAGAACTTTTTCAGTTTTGAGGGAGAATCAGGACGCCTATGCAAGTGATTAATTCTTCTTGAACATGGCATATTGTGAGAAACATTAGTACTAACTTTGTCAGTGTTTCTCTAATATACTGTTTTATAGCATATGGTCTTCTGGTCATTTCATGCCTCCCTTTGGTGTTGGCAAGGGCTAATAGTTGTGCTATGGTTTTCTGATAGCATTAAAAAGGTTCTCTAGTGTTTACGCTCACCACAGGTGAAGGAAGATTTGAAAACAATAGCCTGCAACACATTTTGTCTCATAAGAATATCCACAAGAATGTGAATAAGGCCTTGTTTATGTCAAATTGTGAGCTTGGTGTTTTTTTGGTAGATTTTGTATTCTTATTTTCCCTGATAAATTGGAATTCGTTGTGGACTCAATTGACTATATAAAAAGTGATATTGGCCATTTGTGTTGTTTTTTGTTTGAACAGTGGTGAAGGGAATTCATATTTTGTTTCCAAATATTTTCCCAAAGTCAGCAGTACAGAAAAGGATTAGAAATGCAACATAAAATTGGAAATTGGTAATAATATTTTTGACTTTGAGAGTGGTCACACATCAGTAACAAAATGATTATAAATCTTTTTCTACATTACTAGTGTTATTCTACGATCATCAGTATTCGTATCTAATTACCTAAAATGCATGGAAAGGACATCAGTCATTAACCAAGAGAGAAAAAAAAAAAAGAAGTGCTCATTACCAGGCACATTTTTTGATTTTAAAAACAAGATACAAGCTTTATGACTCAAATGACTCAAAGAAATCAAATGCTTTTTTGTAGCCACAAGCACTATATTTACTTAAAATATTGCGATTATAAATGCAATTATCTCTTACAGGAGGCTATGACAAAAGCTGTCAGAGAGCTGGGTAATAAATGTCCCTAAAATTGTTTTCCTTGCTTCATTTCAAAAGCTTAAGGCAAAGATTGTTTGACCTTTTACAAATGGAATGGTTTCCTCTGGGTCACAGCACTCTATTGAGTGCTGCTGGTTATGTACAACCTGATGCAATTGTGAATGGTAAAACTGTTGCTGCTGGCACAGGCTCCTTCATAATGAGGTTTTCTAAACCAATGACATTTGCTTGTTTCAGTCCCTGAAAGAAAACAGAATATGTCTTTCTGCTTTCTCCATTTTTATTTTCATTTTTTTGACAGGGGGAGCAATTAAAGGTTGTGAGTATTCTACATGACTTAGAAATTTTAAAGGGGTCAAGGAAAAAAATGTCAAACAGCAAAAAAGCTGTTGCCAAAATTATATCTGTAGTCTATTAGTTGTCACCTTGACACATTAATGAAATATGAAAGATTTCTATTAAAGCTTATATTACACCTTATGACTATTTTAATGAATGTCATAAAAACTGAAGGGTAAATTTTGCACCTATTGAAAGCAATGGGTATTTTTACTATTAACCTCACAAGAATAAGACTTGACTTTATAGTCAATTTATCTCCTGTACTTTCATTAATAATTCCTGCTTGCATATTGCTTTCTTTTCACATGGCCAGTATGTAGGCAGGTAGTTCACTGAAGCCATACTTTTTTTTTTATCATCTTGTGCTTCCTTAAGGTTTGCATTTGTAACAATCAATGTAAAAGTCAAACAACTAGGTTATGCTATAGTTGCAAGTATTTGAGAGTACATATGTCTGTACTCTACCACTATTTGCAATTACGAGCTTAAGAAGTACCTAATCAGTGCTGTGAGGCAACATTTCTTCCAACTTTTTTTCTGCTTTAACCATAATCCTTTTACAACTTTAGAGTTACTGTGGAAACTCCTAGGAGTGAGATACCTTGTGTTACATGTTTCTAATCCTTAAACTGGAACACAGGTGTTATCATAACAAGCTCTGTGTACACAGAAGTAAAAGATGCCTGATAAACCCAAGATTATTTAAATATACTGTAAAAGATGTTTAGTTGAGTCCATAGAAATATACTATGAGAAATTTGTAAGAACTATATACAAGTGAATTTATACTTTTCTGTCAGAATAGTTATTGACCAATTATTTTAAGTCTTTGTGAGAGCACTATGAGAGCTTCTCCATTCTCCTGCTGACAGTCATTCAGGACTCACAAACTTCATAAATATTCCCTGTATCTAAGCCCTGTAAAAGGCCCTATCTGGTAGGTTTTTTTTTTAGAGTAGTAACTTCACTAGTAAGCACAGAAATCATTACACACTTCACTGAAAATTTAGTAACAACATGGTAATTAGAGTGCTTTCCTGAAAGTGGAAGAAAAAATTGTCTGTGTAAAGTGCCAAAAGTGCAATGGAAAAGAGCACTGTCTTGTTGGCTTGCTGGCTGGTTTGCAGCAGGTTATCAATGCAAGTTTGCCAATGGCTTTCCTTCTGGAGCAAACCAAACAGTTCCTTCTAAGAAGAAATCTCAGTATGGTTGAGAGAATGGTTTGAATTTGGGTATGTTTTCCATTTGCTGGCAATTCAGTCCTTCACATCAAAACTCCTATAAATCCAAAACTTATTATGCAAATTGGATGTTCACTGAAAGTCAGGAAATACATGTGTGAATGCTTCATGACCAAAAGGTAGTCCTGATTGTTCTAGGAAACTCATGAAAGTAACAAACACTTTCTTGGTAGTTTTGGATGCTCTGGTCAACACCTCCAGGATCCTGAGGATTTGAAGCTTCTCCAGGATAGCTAGGTTCATCTGATTCCTCTCAAAGGAGAAGAACACAGCAATGAGTCTCAGGTACAGTAGTGATTTCCCATGAGAAGAACAATAGAAGTGGCAGCAGGGACAGAAGCACTGGAAATGGTAGTGTAAATAATAAGCTGCACATATTTCACATCGAGTGTTGAACAGAATTTTCTAGTATGTCTCAAGTGTGTTAACAGGGTTGCAGACTATGCATGTAACTGACATGCAACCCTTCTTCTCTAAGTCACTTATGTTCCAGTGTCCTTTAATGTTCACAGAGCAACTCTGAAAGAAATACATTTATTGACAGGTTCACATAGTAGATACTGAAGACTAATCCTTATTAAATCACTCAATTAGCAATTCAAACAACTAAAAGTCAAATGAGGAAATCCTAGTCTTCCTTGCATATTGCTGACCTCTGTGCTTTTTTGGCTTATGTTTTTATACCTTCTCTTGTCAGTATTTTTCATCTTGCGTATTGTTTAATTGCTATTTCAATGATTAATCTGTGTCCTGCTTTTCTTATCTTACATGGTTTTAGCTCATGCATTTATTCCTTCATACCAAGTTTCTTTACAAAATTAAGCAAAGGTTTCACATTCAGGCTGCACTGAATTAAACTTTAAATCAGACAGCTGAAACTCAGGGCTGAGGCTCATCTGATGAACATCATGTACGTTAGAAAGGCCCCAGTCTATACTGACACAAAACTTACTGGAGAACAATTCCATCTGTCATGCAGTACCATGGGGCCAGTGTCATCTGGTATACGCTTACCTTCAGCAGTTTGTACCTACTTGAGTCTCCACCATCAGGTCTGCAAATCAAGGCAAGATAGATGAAGTTGTTTACTCAGTGACTGTCTTACATTAAGGAGACTCAATATCATTCAGCTTTCACTCACTTACTTTGCCAGGAACTGTAAAAGCACCGCATACTTACACACGTTGTTTAGAACACAGAAGGAGCTTCAATATTGTGAAGACTCATACGTGATGTCTAATGCTTTGCTTTTTAATGCCGCTGTGCATAGTGTAAGAATAGGTATTTACTTAGAAATTGAGAATTTCCTTCATTGTGTGTGTCACTGCTGAACAGAAATATTCTATACAATAATGTGTCACAATATCTGTATCCTTAGTTTAATTCTATACATACTCTTGTGCTTTAGGACCACATTAAAGAGGCTCTGAACTCCAAATAATAAGCTATTACGTAACGCAAATGATTGTACATGAGATCATAATTCTGATAAAATGGAAGAACATAGTTATACCCCTAAGCAGTTTGGGAAAATACATTGTTAGAAATTGCAATGGTTGAAAAAGCAAGTTGTTATAAAGAATCTGTCACATAGGAGCATTTCTTTTCAAAGACCAGGAACGAAAAAAATTAGAGTAAGGTAAAGTCCTACCTTTACTAGGTAAGGGCATCAGAATATCAAGGCTGGTTTTTCTTATCTTTTCTTGGTTGCTTTCCTCAAGAATTAAGGCACTTGCATTCTAAATGCTCTTTTACCTCTAGAAATTATAACCTGGGATAGCATGCAAGTCTTTCTTTCTGGTGATTAGTTAAAAGATAAATATTTAATCTGAGTTATCCTATTTAGTCTTGAAAAGCAAGTGTCTTTCAGAGAATCCAACCTATGAGTTACGAAGATAATTATTTTTGAGTTTGATTGGTTTTGTTTTGGATTATTTGTTGGTGCTTTTTTTTTTTTTTTGGTTGTTTGTTCTTCAAGTGAAGAATCTGTCACGGTTAGAACAAGTTTTTAAACAAAAATAGCAAAATAAACAGGTATTTATATATATAGCCTCTACAATATTTTGTGTATAAAAACCCACATACCAATCATCTAGCAAAAAAGATTGTACTAGCAAAATATCATGTACTCCAGTTTCATCTCAGTTGAGCACACTATATATTTCCCTAGAAATAAATTATAATTTGAGTCATTCATTGTTATTTTAATTGGTAGTAACAATGCTCACCACTTTCTGCTTTATCTCCATAAATTATATCTGATGCATGAACTCTGACAGGGAGCATTAGCATGGAACTCTCTGATAGACAATCTTCTCAGCTTTCCTCTTGAATGGGGATGATAGAATAAGCACTTCAGAAAAATATTGTTCCCACAGGTAACTGCAAAAGCAGTCTCCATGTAACTTAGAAACAACATTGTTACAACTAGCAAATGGAACTAATAAATGTCCAAAGAAAAGATTAACATTCTGGTTCTTTTTTTTTCAGAATGTTGCAAGTACGTCATCATAGCTAAAATGCATGGATAGAGTGCCAAAGAAATCTGATGCTTCTTATTTAAGTTAGTTTAACATAAAGGCAGTTTTGCAGAAGAATGCAATTATAATTACAAGAGCACTATTAAACCTTTATTGTCAAAAGGCAATCATTCAGCATTTTCATTAAATACTTCTGTCTTCATGGTTTTCAAACTGAGTTGCAACATGCATTTTGGTCATAATCTAACACATACAGAAAAAAAAAACACTCAAGATTTCTTAGTTACAGGAGACAAAAGAAGAGAAACATCCTCAATTCTCTTGCCTTTTTTACTCTATCTCTTTTGTAGTTCTTTCTCAGTGGTTGTCAAAAGAAAAAACAAACAAAACAACAACAACAAAAAAAAAAACAAAAAAAAAAAAAAAAAAAACAAAAAAAAAAAAAAAAAAACCCAGAAAAAATAGAAAAATACATTAATAATTCATTTAATATTTGAAAAGCATTTTCTTGGACTATTTGAGATTCACCTTTAGAGAAAATTCCAGAGACTGTAAAAAAAGTCACTTCTGAAGACGTACCATCAACACTTAAGGAATTTCAAGAGATTGTACCTTAATGTGCAGCGTCTGCTCCCATCATGGTCTAGCAATATCCTTATGCATATTTTGGAGTGGATTCTCCTAGAAGGCATGCTAAGGCACATGAAAAACAACAAGGAGCTTGGTGACAGCCAGCATGGCTTCTCTAGGGGAAAATCCTGCCTGACCAATCTGGTGGCTTTCTATGATGGGGTTATGGAACTGATGGACAAGGGTAGAGTGGTAGAGCAGTTGATGTCATCTACCTGGACTTGTGAAAAGCATTCAACACTGTCCCACAAGACATCCTTGTCTCTAAGTTGAAGAGACATCAATTTGATAGGTGGATCACTCAGTGGATAAAGAACTGGATGGATGGCTGCACGCAAAAAGTTGTGCTCAATGGCTCAATGACTAGCTAGAGACCAATAACAAGTGGTGTCCATCAGGGATCGGTGTTGGGACTGGTTTTATTCAACATCTTGTCAGTGACATAGACAGTGGGATTGAATGCACCCTCAGTAAGTTTGCTGATGACACCAAGCCGTGTGGTTTGGTTGATATACTGGAGGGAAGGAATACCATCCAGAGGGACCTTGACACGTGCAAGTCAAGGTACTACACGTGGGTTGGAGCAATCCCAGGTACAGATTGGGCAGAGATGAGATTGAGAGCAGCCCTGAGGAGAAGGACTTAGGGGGTGTTGGTCGATGAGAAAATAAACATGAGCCGGCAGTGTGCTCTTGCAGCCCAGAAAGCCAACTGTATCCTGAGCTGCATCAAAAGGAGTATGACCAGAAGAATGATGGAGGTGATCATGCCCCTCTACTCTGCTCTTGGGAGACTTCACTTGAAGTATTATGTGCAGTTCTGGTGTCCTCACAATAAAAGGACATGGAACTGTTGGAACAAGTGCAGAGGAGGGCTACAAGGATGATCAAGGGACTGGAGCACCTCCTGTATGAAAATAGGCTGAGAGAGTTGTGTCAGTTCAGCTTGGAGAAGAGAAGGCTGCATGGAGACCTCATAGCAGCCTTCCAATATCTGAAGGGGTCTTATAGGGATGCCGGGGAGGGGAGGGAGTCTTCATGAGGGACTGTAGTGACAGGACAAGGGGTAACGGGTTAAAACTTAAACAAGGGAAGTTTAGATTGGATCTGAAGAAGATGTTCTTTCCTGTAAGGGTGGTGAGACACTGGAATGGGCTGCTCAGGGAAGTTGTGAATTCTCCCTCTGCGGTAGTATTCCAGGCCAGGTTGGACAGAGCCTTGGGTGGCATGGTTTAGTGTGATGTGTCCCTGTCCATGGCAGGGGGGTTGCAACTAGATGATCTTGAGGTCCTTTCTAACTGTAAGTATTCTATAATTCTTTGATTTTCTAGCACATAATGAAAACTCAAATATGACCATCGATATATAATTCAGTTTACTTCTTTCAATTTTTGAAAAAGAAAAAAAAATTCCTCTTAGAGGAATCTTGACCTAAATTTGTCTTCATTTTTTACATAAAATTAAAAATACATTTTATTTACATCAAGGGTAAAAGAATAATTTTTGAAATTACTATGTACAAACTTCCTTGTCTGTGACTGAAATTACTATTTAAACTCCACAAAAGAAGTTCAGGAAGATGAGGTAGAAATGATTAGAATAGCCTCTAAGTGTTTTTCTTGAAGCCATTCCATAATCACTCACTTTTTATTTCAGATCTTTTTCTTTGGTATGAGATTCCCATTCCCAAATGCTATCAACAAAAGACAGTGTTATTTGAAGTCACATATTGGCCTAGTATTTTAGTTTGCAGATTATATATAAACATTAGGAAATTCTTTTTATCTGCACTGGAGGTTCTTCTGAGATAAGCTTTCAGATACTGCATTTGGTATTACTCAAGAGGGCACAAGCAATCTGCATAGATTTGCTACTGCCTCCCAAAACAATATGAAGAGACAAATTCAACTGCAAAGTCAGCAAAGAGTCAAGTCCCTCAGTAAATTTATGACTTAAACCTATTTCTAATTTGGCTTTCCCTCCCCCTTTTTTGAATATTTTGAATAAAATATGAAGGGAAAAAAAAGATTTCATTATTCAATTTGAGTCTGATCTGTTATATTTCAACTTTTTTCTGTGGCTTTTAGAACTTAGAGTAAGAATGGTAACCTGTTGTGCTCAAGCCACCTGAGATCTGTGAGCATTTTCAACACAGCTAAGCAGGATTAAGAGTGAAAAATACAGCTGTGCTAGAAGTAGAATCTGCAGCCCTGTTCTGCAGTGAAGTGAGTTGCGGATGGCTGCTGCCTTTGGTGTGTGAACTTCCTTCTGATCTTTCTACCCCACTTTTCCTTTTGGATATGGATCATTGTCCTGTGGAGTTTGGCTGCAAAAAGTTATTCATGTGCTGGTATGGTAACTCTTGTTGCGTTACCATGAAGCCTTCTATTTGTCACATGAAGGCTCTTTCATTGCTGGCCTTCAGTCCACCTGTTGCCCGTAACAGAAACACAAACCAACAGAGTGTCAGTTTATGCGGTGCTTTATTCAGGGCCCGGGGACCTGAGGACTAGCGTCCAAAGTCAGGATCCCGAAAA
>JASSUY010041940.1:0-33797 GCA_032466535.1 Forpus xanthops
AGTTTGAACCCATTACCCCTTGTCCTATCACTACAGTCCCTCATGAAGAGTCCCTTCCCAGCATCCCTATAGGCCCCTTTCAGATACTGGAAGGCTGCTATGAGCTCTCCATGCAGCCTTCTCTCCTCCAGGCTCAGCAGCTCCAACTCTCTCATCCTGCCTTCATGCGGGAGGTGCGCCATCCCCTGATCATCCTCGTGACCTCCTCTGGACTTATTCCAGCAGTTCTATGTCCTTTTCATGTTAAGGACACCACAACTTGCAATACTGCAAGTGAGGTCTCACGAGAGCAGAGTGGAGGGAAATTCAGCCTTAGCATGCAGAAAAGCGCCCAATTAATAGGGCAGAAATCAGGGAAGCTGTGTTTGCATAGACCCCAAATGACTCACTGAGAGGTCATAACATTTCATCCACATGGGAAGAGCTTTTATGTTTCAGAATCTCTCAGGAGAAGGGGACCCTTCTGTGCTGGTCTGTGAGCAGGAATTCCTTCCTGACAGCCCCACATGAACCGAGCAGGCCCTGGGATAGGGGAGCATGAGCTGGTTTTGAGGCAGCCAGCCCTTGGTATGCAGAGCCCCATGGCAGTAATGCCCATGGGGACATCCCCAGGGGTGCAGGTTTTGGCAGCTCCCCCATTGATGTGCCGGCTGCAGCTGCCTCGGATGTTTCCCAGGATGATGGCGGTTTTCCTGCAGGTTTTATGCACTTCCAAGGGCGCAGAGGGAGGAAAGCTTATGGGTACGTTTATGAGGAGCAGGAGGTTATCTGCATGTGCTACAAAAATCAGAGGCCGTGTAAAGAGGGGACAGTACCGTCCTGCGGTGAGCGGAGTGAGTTGGTATTAACCTGCAGTCAAAGAGGACCTTAAATTACTGCTGTTGGTTTTGTATTGCTGTACAGCAGTTGAGTCCAGACAGGTTGTGGGGGAGCCAGGGAAGCTCAGGTACTCTGACTGCCACATGCTGAAATGAGCCTGCTGCCTCTAAGTGCTTCTGCTTCTGCCTGGGTCCAGGCTGATGGAGCTGAGGTACCCAGGGCAGGGTACGATAAATCCTGCCCGGATCATTCAGCCTCGTCCCCTGTCCCAGCATCTGCCTTTGCAAAGCAGCATTGCCCTGCAGATCCTGCTGGCCATCGGTGTCTGTTGGAAACAGGCTCATTAGCACCGATGGCTGTAAGTCCACTTTCTTCCCTCGGTGTGTGTTATCATGGAACTTTCTCTGGAAGGGGAGCTGCAGGCCCTGGTCCGGGGGCTGACAGCTTATATCCCATTCCCTGTTGTCCAGGACATCTCCCCCATCACTGGCATAGAGCAGATGGGGATCTGCTCCTGGTGCCCCAGAGCTGAGATGTGTTTTCAGGTGCATGGTGGTCCCTTTTGGACCGTCCCCAGGCACACAGAGGTGGTGAGATCCTCAGCTGTGAAAGCCCAGAGGTCGGGCCCCATGCCTGCCGATCCAGGGGGGCAGTTGAGGGCTTTGCCCAACTGCAGTTACAGCTAATGGTGTGAGAAGCCCTCAACTCAGCTGGCCCCTGCCTGGCTTTGCAATTTAAACAAGGGTTAGTTAGGGATAATGGATTTAGCCTGTGGCAGGCTGGCACAGCGGTGAGTGCAAGGGGAGCTCCCTTCCCTGCCAGATCCCACAGCTCAGTCCCATGGGGATGGTCCAGGAGCATCGCTCCGGTGCAGGCAGTGTGGCTGTGGTCGTTGCCTGAAGATGTAAGTGGTATTTTGCACCTTTCCTGGGATGGCGTTTCCGGCAGCCGCTTCCCAAGCATTTTTCCCGCACTCCAGTGGAGCACTGACAGACGTGTTCAGCCTCACGAATGCCAGAACAGTTTGAGTCGGCAGCATGGGGCACACTGGTTGCCTGCAGCAAGGGGTGAGCAGGGACACAACCGGGATGCACTTCGAGCAGCCGCTCTCCTGGCACAGTGGGGAAGCAGCCGAGGAAACATGGAGGACTCCTCTGCCAGGAAGCAAACCGTGAATGAAAGCAGTGAGGGTTACAGTGATGGCTGCATCAGGGCCGTGCCACACTTTGCAGCTCAGCTGATGCGGGCACTAATTGTGTGGAGCACTCATTAAGGCAGGTGACCTGGAGTAATCTTCTTACTAGACCTCTCCAAGAGGGAGAACCCCTGGGAGCAGCCCTGGTGCAAGGCACTGGGCTGACAGTGCTTATGCTCCGTGGGGCTGTGGCACTGCCCTGCGGGACCCAGAGCTGGTAATCATCCTCCTGGCAAGCTGGAAGCTGCAAGGCATTACTGTAATCTAGGCTGCAGGAGATAACGGTGAACAAGCGGTGTGGAGTCAGGCAAGGATAAGCACTGACAAGGCCTGAATTTTTTCAGATGATAATGGCTCTCCTCAACAAAGCACTTACTGCAGCAGCAAAGGCTGCGAGCCCATCCCAACCGGGCAGGCTGGCCATGGGCTGGCTGTTTGCAGCAGCGTGCGGCTGGTCACACTGTTGGTCCGGCATCCAGCATCCCACCAGGAGCACGCTCCCTCAGCAAGGAGCCAGCCCAGGTGGGCATGGTGCTGGGGGCAGCCCATGTGCCCCACTGCAGGTACTGCAAGGACTCACCCTGCACCAGCCACTGAGCAGGAAGTGTCACAAGGGATGTTCAGCCTGCACTGGAGATGCTGGGACTAAGTCATCGCCTTGGGACTGGAACACAGGGTTAAATCAGGGAGGACAGGCGCAGGGCGAGCGCTCTTTGAGAAACTACATTGCAATTCCCGGCGGCTTTAAAATCTGCCTTTGTGTGGTGGTGCTTTTGAATCGGCTGTGTTCACACAGCAGCTTGAGGGGAGCGATAAGACTCATGAATATGGAAGTATTTCTCAGGGGGTGGAAGGGGTTTGCTGGGACTTGGGGTGCTCTCCTGAATCGGCACATCCCGGCTTTCTGCAGGGGCCGTGCGCTGAAGTGATGCGCAGCTCTGGTCCGAACCAGCGCCCAGGGCAGCGCTCCTGGGTCTGAGCATCCAGAGCAGTGCCAGAGCAGCGGCCGGGAAGCAGCGGGGCAGATCCCTGCTCAGGAGGAGGAGAGCAGAGGCACAGGGATAGGCCTGGGGAGCTGTGTGAAGGGGACAAGGCATTCCCGTGGCACCCAGTTCTCAGCAGTCGCAGGCACCCGGATGCTCCATGTGGTCAGTGGAAGCAGGCACGTTGCGTTCAGCACACATCATCCCCGCCAGCAGCACAGCCTAGCATCACGCTGTTTGCCCGGTGAAGTGGTTTTTCAGTTCTTTGGCACTGTGCACCCCGCTCCTTCCTGGTCTGCCTGTGAGATTGAAGCTCGATTCCCCCTTGCCCCTCACAGCCGCCCGTGTGCCTGCCCCCGGCCCCACAGCAGCCCCAGCCTGTGGCTCACAACAGGCACGTGGGACCCCATAGCAGCTGGGGCTCAGTGAACCCTGTGCCCACAACAGCTGGTGTGCTCTGGGAACCCCACGCTGCTCGCCCTGCTCGGTGCTGCCTGGGTTCCCTGACGGACCCACGCTCGGTGTCAGGAGCCCCCAGAGCCATGGGGCTCAGTGCTTGGTGCTCCCCAGCCCCGAGCTGCAGGGACTGTCACACCGCCCGGCATGGGAGGCTCTCCGGATGTCACTGCAGACAGCTCTGCATGCAACCACTTGTTATTGATCTCTCTAAAAATCTTTAAAGATTAACTTCTGGGGACAAATACAACATCTCTATGGAGCGCCGGGAACAAACTGCTTTCGCATTCGGGTGGCTGCTTGGTGGCACAGAGACATCTGTTTGCAACAGGATGCGCAGAGCAGACGATCTGCCAGGGTGAACAGGGATGTGTCCTACAAGCAGGTGCCCTCCCGCTGGCAGGTAGAGGTAACCTTGCCATGGCTGCAGCTTCACAGGCCGTGCTCCAGGACCGAGCTGTGACACTTGTTACTGCACCGAGCTCTGGCCTGCGCTGCGGAACCAGCCGGTGTCTGCCTCCAGCATCAGGGCAGATGTGCGCAGCACGCAGAGATGTGGAGCAGAGCCGGCCCCAGGCGAGTGCATCCCACCCTTTAGGTTGATATCTTTGCCACAGCAATAGAGTGTGGGTTTGGTGTCCACGATTACACAGCACGGTCGGGATGGGGCTGTGGCTCTGCTGTGTGTGAGCTCCACAGCACAGCTCCGTGCTCACAAGAGGGCTGGGAGAGCTCTGGGGACATTTGTCACCTTGAGAAACGCACAAAGCACCGGTGGTGTGTCACAAGTGGGTGACGGCACGGTCACAGCTCTGCGGGGGACGGGAGCAGGGAAGAGGTGGGCTCGAGCCTCAGCCCCCGTCTGTGTGCTCACAGGGGTGCGCTGTACCTGCAGCAGTGCTCTTGCATTCGCTGCAGTGTGCCCAGACCCCTGGCAAAGCTGCTGTAAAACCAGAGTTATGACTGGGGCACTTTCGTTCCTTCTCCTTGAAGTATTTGCTCCTTCAAAGGCTGGCTGGAGCCCAGCGCTCCTGCACACAGCTCCCCGGCAGGATCCGTTCCTGTCACTACTGACGTGTGCAAAGAGCAATCCTGACTGTTGAGCCGGTTTCATTCCCAGTACAGCCGGTTGCATTGCTCCCTGCACCTGCACAGTGCTGTACCCCCAGGGCCAGGGGATGCAGTGGGTGCAGGCTCTATGGCTCAGCTACAGAAGCACTTGCCATGGCCAGCCTGGGAGCAGAGAGTCCATCAGAAACCAGCCCTGGCAGTGCTTGGGGTGGGCAAACAGTGGCCAACACTCAGGACTGCTCCTGCCAGCCTGGGAGCCTGCAGGCTGATGGCACATGCACAGGGACTGAGCTGCACAGGAGCAGCCTGCGGCATGGCAGCAGGATGAGCATGGAGGGGCCTGGGCAGCAAACGCTCTCACCAAGACCTTGGTGAGTTTCTGCCTTGTCAGGCAGTGTGAATGAATGGGCCTTTTCCCAGAGCAGTGATTCATCGTTAGAAATCACTCAGTGATTGATATTAGAAGCAGTTGGTATTGGGTCATGCTGTCCATCTCACGAGCCAGCATTTGTGAGGTCCCCTGGGATATTTGCCAGGCATCTCTGACCTGCATCATCCTGCGGAGTTTCCCCTTTTCCCTGGCATGGCATTCCCCTGATTACCATGGTTTGCTGCCAGAAAACTTTCTCCAATATTCAGCCTGTGTTTTCCTTATGTTAATTTCTTGCCATTACAGCACCCTGATTAATTACTCTGTTTATGCCTCTAGAATATTTGCAGGCTCTTGCCACTGATGCAGGAACGCTTTATAGAAGAGGAATGTCTGTAGATCTGTAATTGCTTAATGAAGTGCTGATAGCAGGAATCAAGGATATTCACTGTAACCCTGGGCTTTGTAAGACCAATGGATGTCTTTGTGGTCTGCAAAAGCCCCACCTGTGCCCCAGTTTATGGCCACCTCCCAGCAAGGCTGGGCTAGCTCAGGCCTTCTGCTCACCTTCGTAGCCTCTTCCTCAGCTGGTTGACTTTGCAGCCATCGCCTGGCACAGTGATGTTCTTAAGGACTCATGCCACAGACTCCTTGTCCCAGGGAATGCTGCAACCCAGGATCAGGACAGGGCTTTTGTGTGGCTTCACTGGCTTGCAAGTTAGGGTAACAACCCCCTGGGAAGGTGCCTAGCAGTGGTGCACTGGGATCCGGGTTCCTTGGCCCCTACTCCAGCGTGCCTGCATTTTGCACTTCCCAGCTCTCCGTTGCCTTGTTTCCCAGCTCTGGCTGCTGGGTTTGCTCCCTGGCACTCGGCAGTTCCTCCTCCACAGCACACAGCGCTGCGCATCCCCAGCAGCCGCTCTGTGGTTCCCACGTTGTCCCAGTTCTCCCTGTGGCACCGCTGAAGCCAGGCTCCCTGCACACGTGAGCAGCAGATGGGTGATGGTGAGATCCGTGCCCGCAGTGAGGTCTGTGTCCCTTGTGCCATCTCCACAGCAGCAGCTCACAGGGCAGCAGCCGGCTAGGCTGGTGCTGCCACTGCTTCAACAAAGATGCTCCAAAGGCCTCCTGAGTCCCCAGCACGGCTCCCCTGCCTCCTCAAGTCAGAAGAAAAGGACCCATTAACGGCTCTTCATTTCTGTTTATCAAAGAAAAGAAAGCTTTTGTCAAGCATCAAAGCCGGGATTTAGGACACAAAGCAAAGGGCTTTGCTGTGGGCTTCTGAGGAACCCCAGGAAGAAAAACAGTTGTTTGAAATTCCTGACTCAACCCTGACTCCAAACCCACCTTTGTCTTCAGCTGAGCGGAAGAGGATCAAGAAATTACCTGCGTGCTGTGCACCTCTCTGAGGTCAGGAGCTCCATCCGGGCTGGAATCCAGGGCAGTGAGGATGCGCTGAGCGGGTGCACGGCGCAGGCTGAGGCTGCAGCAGCCGTGTGCATCGTGAGGCTGGGAGCAGCCGGCCTCAGGAAACCCAGGGCAGGGTGAAGCGGCGGGCAGGAAAATGCAGACTCAACATGTGGCCTGGGGTCCGGATGTGCACTTCAGTTTAAAACCCAATAACTTGAGATAATTGACAGCCGAGTGCAGTGTTTTCAGCACGTTGGGTTACGAGCATCTGTCGCTCACAAGAAGCTGTAACCCTGAGCTATGAGACATTATTGGCAGTATTTAACACAAATCTTTTTTCCATCATTGTCAAATCCCACTTTAACATGCACCACAGGAAGAAAACCGAATACTAAATTGATTTCCTTAATGGGAAGTGTTCTTCAGGAGATACCAACCTGTGTGGAGATGCATTAATAGGATTACAATGGAACCTTTTTATTTTGCTTTATCTTTATAGAGGTCTTTTATGGAGATCCGTGCTGACACACAGGACCCAGGGCTGACACCCTGCACTGCGTGGCTGCAGTGCTGCCGGGACGAGAGCATTCTCCTCTGGGGACACAGCTCCGGAGCAGCCAAGAGCAGCCTGGGCACCAGCAGCGTTTGCCACACACCACAGAGCTCCTTCCCTGGGTGCTGCATCTGCTGGGATCCAAGAGCACTCAGTGCTGTCCTCATCCAGAGCCTGGTTCCCCCAGGCCTGGGGGGGGAAAGCAGGAGAGAAAGGAGCATTGAGCACAGAGCAGAACCATCACGGGGCTGAGCACAATGTGCCCGGGGCTGGTCCTGGCCTGCACAGAGCCCCCAGCAGCCCCAGCAGGGCACTCACATCACAGCCCTGCTTTCACTCTTTTCCCAACGGCTGGAAGCCTGATGTGCAGCATCAGCATGGGTTGGGTGTGCTGGTGCTGTGCCCCGGGCAGCCTGGGGCACCGGAACAGGCAGTGCTGGCCATGGGCAGTGGGGCAGGAGGGCTGGTGAGTCAGTGTGGGATCTCTTGTGCTAGGCAGGAGGAGCAGCGTGTGCCTCCTCCAGGAGCACGAGAGCGCTGTGAGTGATAAGGTAATTACCTTCTTCAGCACAAGCTAATTGACAGAGAGCTAATTGACTTCTTAGAAGTTGCAGGGTGAAAGCGCATGGAGCTTCTCTCAGCTGTTCCTGCTGATGTGGCTGAGCTCCTGCAGCAGCACGGGGCAGGTCTGGGGCTGTATTGGGGTCCTGGCAGGCAGGCTGAGGAGCCACGAGCTCATCCTGTGCTCAGCTCGGGGTTCCCGCAGCAGCTGCTGGCTCAGTGCACAGCGGTGCCACATTAACACGGCTGTGTCAGCCATGGGGCACTGTGAAGTGGCTCACAAGTGTGGCTGGCAGCGCTGAACCTTTCCTTGTGCTACGCCAAGGGTTCATGTCTGTGAAGAGACGCTGTGTAGGAAGCAGCTGGTGATGGGCTGCGAGGGGGGGGCTGTCACAGGAGGACAGGTTGCTCCTCACAGCCCCACAGGCTGCTGCTGCCCCACTGAGGGTCACTGCAGGGAGCTGAGCCCGTGAGGATGGTGTCGAGGTGGGAAAGAGCCACCGGGCCCTTCCTGAAGCAGGGGACATTCAGTGTGTGTGCTGTCAACTGCTGCTGCTGAGCTGGTTGCTCTCATCAGAGGCAGAAGCATAAGCAAACACACAGAGGAACACTGAAATGAGGGTTCTGAAACTTCAGCCCAATACTGGAGGCAGTGACTGCTCCTGTGCAGTGACACATCTCCCCATGTGTAGCTCCTGCAGTCTGACAGTCTGTTTGGCATCCCCAGGCTCGCAGGCATCCCGGGATCCGGGCTCAGCTCCTCAGACCTTGCCTAGCATGCACTGTTTCCCAGACTCAACATGACAGCTTAACCCCTCAGGAGATGTGATGGAGATAGCACTGGCAGCAGATGAGCACAGACACAGCGTTCCTGGTCACAGTGTGAGGTAATGAACAGGAATTTGTAGATTTACAGGAAAACACTGTGCATTCCCAAAGGCTCAATGCACTGGGGAGCTGGGCTGGAGCATGGCACTGAATTCAGAGATGTGTTGCCCCAGGTTTGACTGCCAAAGAAGGGAAGAGTCGTGGTGGTTTCATTCATGTGCCCAGGGTGCAGTGGGGCCACACAGTGGTGCAGACCCCCCTTGGCATCACCTGCCCCCCTGCTCTGCCCGGGAGCAGAGGATACCCATCAGGTGCTCCCACTGCTTCCCTGTCACCCCACGCTCCCGCTTCTGGAGCAGTAACAAGTCCCAGGAAGGTAGAAATAAGCTGCCACTGTGATGGATAACAAAATCACAGCAGCAGTTAGGGCGGATTATGGCTTTTTTCTTCTCTAACAGGAAGGAGATGTCTCTCCATATGAGTCTCAGGTTGCTCAGGGCAGCTACCACCGCCATCCATCACTGCTGGTGCCCAAGCGCTCCCAAACTGGAGATGTGTTTGGTCTGAGATGTGTCCACATGGCATGAGGCTGCGGAGCAGGTCAGAGCTGATGGAGGCTGCTCTGCCCCAGAGCTCCACCTCAGGCGGGGATGGAATGCTGCTGCCTCTAGGCTGGCTCTGGCCCCACAGGCTGCTGTTCTCTGGGGCACAGGTTGTGCATGGGGCAGGAGCTGTGGTCTGTCAGACTGAGTACCAGGGCTGGGACCTGTGACTCTGCACCCAGTCAGCAGAGGGGTCACTTAGTCTGGGGCTGCGGTGCCTTTGGGAAGGATGTCCCTGCCTCACTGGGTGTCTGGTGGCCCATTGGCCAGCATGGGTGCTGAGCCTGGTCACTGCTCCCTGGTCCCCTCCTGGGAAGCAGTGTGAGCCCCTGTCCGCTGGCCCTGGGGACCAAACTGGAACTGAGCATTGCTAGCTGAAGCCTACAGAGCCTTAGAGCTTCCTTAGAGCAAGGTATTTGTGACCAGCCAGGTAGCACAGAAACACCTGAACAGGATTACCTGCGATGCCATAAGTTAAATGTGCAGGCGGCTTTGTCCGGTGCTGGTGCTGCAAGAAAAGGACAGAGCTGCCAGGAGTCCTCGGTGGCAAAGCCTCGGGAGAGCAGGGAGTCAGTCAGGAATAACGGCCTTTCCCGGAGGGTTTAGTGCTCCTGGCACCAGGAACAGGTTTCCCCAGGAAGCCAGAGCCTTCCCAGCAGAAGCTGTGGGGTGGGCGCTGCAGATCAGTGGGGTCAGCAGCACAGAGCCCCCTGGCCCTGCCACGCTTGGCACATCTCTGCCTGCTCTGTGACATTAGGGTCATTCAGCCCTGGGAAGGCATCCTCCATGCCTGGAGTGTGCCCAGGGGCCAGCAGCGCCCGTGCACCGGCTGACTGAGAGCGCATTGCCTGTCAAACAGCATTGATCCGCTCCCTGCTATCTGAAATGACCGCAGCCGCGAGCAAGCGCAAGGAAGACGCTCCTCTTAACAAGCACAATTAGGGCGTCAGGGCTGTGGCACAGTGGCAGGAAAGGAGCTTAGCCATGGTGATTAATTTGCTGGTGCCGCGGCGGGGCTGCACATCTGCCTCTGGCCAGGACAGGCTGACCTCGGCTCGGCTTCGCTGTAACCCCAATTTGATGGCAACCGTCAGGAAACATTCGAGAACAGAAGGAGAAATGTGTCCTCTGCGAAACTCCATGGGGATGCGGTGTTTGGCTTTTGGACCCAGAGCTGACGGCCCTGGCAGCTGGAACCGGGGCACGGCCCAGCTCGGCTCAGCACAGCGGTGGCACGATGCTGCCCTGTACTTGCAGCAGGAGAGCCGTAGTGGGACACAGCGCCCGGGGCTGCTCGGGCAGGACAGCATGCAGGCAGGCACTGCAGCAGCAGAGCCCCTTCCAATCACCACGAGGCTTCTGCTCCTTCCCGGCCATGCCCCAGCAGCACTGTGCTCTGCTTTCTGCAGAGGCTCTGGATTTACTCACCGGCTCCCTCCCCTGCTGACAGCCAGCACTCTGCTCTGCTTGTAACGTCTGGGTGTAGCAGCTTTCATCAGGAGATAAACCGGGCTCAGCGGAGCCAGACCTTGTGTCAAACACACTCTAATATTCTCAAAACACAGCCCCAGCAGCGCACTTCCTAATGCCAGACGTGCACATCGGGATTAGGCGGCAGAGCCCCTGATGCTCTGTCAGTCAGGATACAGCAAATCCTGTACGTGCAGCACAAGGGAAGGTTTTGGTGGAGCCATGGTTGGAGCCTTCCTCCCTGCTCTCCCTGCTGTAGACATTTACCTTTGAACCAATGAGCTGGGGAGGTTTTCGTGCTGATTAGAAACCCAGCATTAGTATGCAGATGGAAATGCAAATCAACCCAGACGAGACTTCCTGGATGGCAGTGCAAGTCGAGGATTTAATCCAGCCTGATCTTGGAAATAGTTTAAGCTCCACAAAACAAGAACACAGAACCTGATGCAGAGGTCTCATCTCAATAAACCTCCCTGCCAAGAAGCTCCTGGAGCCTCTGTTTGCCTTAGCAATGATGTTTGGGCAGAGGTGAAGTGCTTGGCACTGGTTCCCGCTCTGATACCTCTGCCCTGGTGTCCTCCTGTGCTCCTGGGTTGTGCCGCTTCATGCCCAGCCCCAGCAGGGCATCAGTGCCTGCGCTTACTGCTGCCCTTCAGAGACCTGGGGCAGCATCTTCCTCTCCCCTCTGCCTGCCTCTGGCACTGCCCCATTTCACACTCTCCAGGTCCCCCAGGAGTGCCCAGCTCTCTGCTGCGGACCGGCATGGTTACTCTGAGCATGCTGGAGTCCTGACCTGGGCAAATGAACCACATCCCTCTGAGCTTTATTTCAGCATAAGAAACTGATGTCATCTCCATGCCAGGTTCTGGATTTCTTCTGCCAATTCCTGCCCGATTCCCTTCAATATGTAGAGGCCAAAGCTGCAGAAGGGCCAGCGAAGCCCCGGATTCTGATCAGAGATTGCAATAGCTCAGATTGCCAGCTGCGGGTCTCCAAATCCAAACAGAATTAATGGGCTGCAGAGTCCCTGAACTGCACATCCTGAGTGCACATGGAGCAGACCCAGTGGCACTGCTGAGCCTGGTGGCTGCAGGGTCAATGCTCCCATGTGAGCTGCAGCTCAGACCCAGTGCAGGGCAGGGAGCTGGGAGCCATGTCCTCACTGTTCAATTGGCTCCTCTGCCAGAGTGCCAAGGGGCCACGCTCCTGCTTCTATCCAAAGGGAACCACAGGGAAAGCAGCAAGTGAAGGGATGCTGAGAGGGAAAGGCACAAGCATGGCGGAGCAGTGGACCAGCTTGCTTAGTGAGCATTTAATTAGCTTCTATGTTAAAGGTCTGGTCCCCAGAAGATGTACATAGGAGGTGCGGGGACAGGAAAACTTCTTCAGCAGGAACAAGCAGGGAGACTGTGGGTTTCCCAGCTGTTCCTTTCCAGAGCTGGAAAGCCTTCACACCAGGAGCAGGAGCCAGGGAATGCTGGCAGTGCCTGGCGCTGAGCAGAGCCCTCACTGCTCCATCCTTGTGCATAAATTACCTCCAGGCTCTGAGCTAAACAAAGGGCCCTGAAATAATTCTGCATTTTAATACAGTCAGGGCTCATGCCACTGTTGTCCTCACAGAAAGGGGATTTGCATTTCTGTCTCCAGCTCACCCTGCACAGCCTGCTGGCACCAGACCTGCCGCGCTCCCTCTGCTCCCCACCACAGACATGTGCTGTTGCTTCAGCACTGTAACACGGAAGTGCAGAGCTGCTCCAGCCCCTGGCTGGGGAGCACACCAGTGCCTCAACAGCCTCCAGGGTGCAGGGTCCTCTGAAAGCATCACTCTCCACATCACTGCTGCCGGTGTCCAGGCATTGCCCGCTGCTCTCCCACACACCCCATGGCAGGGCCCTGAGCTTCCGGAGCCAAGGGAGGAGGAGCTGGCACCTGCAGTTCTGGTGTGTGTTTATGTAAAATCGAGGAGGAAACGAACTGCAGCTTCTGCCTCCTCAGGGAAAGGCATTCCCCTGGGCTTGGAGCCTGTCATTAGCTGTGCGCCTGCAGAGAGCACGCCAGGGGCCAGTGAGCAGCGTACATAACATATACCCTTAACATATAATGTATATCAACATAATGTGTAACATAACATATAGCATAACATAACATATAGCATAACATAGCATATAACATAACGCAACGTAACTTGTTTCCCTGCGTGGGACCATCTGCAGCCCCAGGGCAGGCGGCAGCACATCCCTGGTGTGCTGTTCTGGGACAGTCCCTTCAGTCTGACATTTCTGAGCCCCTGTGCTGGACACGGGGGCCATGGTGGCGTTGTGCAGTCTGGAGGATGCTGCTGTACCTGAGGGAGCACTAAAGCACAAGCATCCCACCTCCATGCAGCTCCCTCCGCTGCAGCAGCCGCGCCAGGGCTCCCACTGTGGGGAAAGCCGTGATCACAGCTTTCAGCGTGTTCAATTACTGTCAGTTAATGATGATTAATTTACAATTAAGGGCCTCTAAAGGGTAGTGTGAGCGTGTGTGTGTGTGTGTGTTAAATAAATATTGATCTTTCATTTGTGGCCACAGATGTATTACCCCAGTTATGGGAAGCACAGCAGCAGCAGGAGCTGGGCTCCTGGCACAGAGCTGCCCTGGATCTCAGGCAGGAGACGAGGGTCTGCCCTGGGCAGGAGGGCTGTGCTCGGCCTCATCCTGCCAGGAGCTCTGCCTGCTCAGGATTGGGTGAGGATCTCTTGCACCTCTTCACCCAGGCTCTTTCAGTATCAGTGGCAGTTGCTCGGTCCTCTTCTCACTTGCAGGAGTTGGGTGAGAGTGGGGGGTTGTGGCCGAGGCGGTTTTCCTCTTGCACAGCCCCTAATTGGCCTTGTAAAATAAGCAAACTGTCCAGAGCTTGTTGCGCTTTCATTAGCAGCTCAGACAGCTCGCGGCTCCTCACAGGATACACAATGTGAGCTTCAGTGCAGCTCTGGAGTGCTTCTAGCTGGCATGGTCCCACCACAGCCTGCGCACACGTGCCACATTGTACGCTGGGGGATGAGGTGCCCTCAGCATCCTCTGCAAGGACACCATCAGAGGATGTGGCCCAACGCTTGTCGGGGTCCCCGGCGGGGTTTGGCCAGGGTGGGCAGGAGGAGCCGTGTCCACACAAGGATGCTCCTCACAGGGAATGAGCAGTGCGGGCTCAGGGCTTCAGCTTCCCTTGAGCGCCGTCCCTGTGTCGCCATATCCCCTGCCCAACCAAACCACCCCGTGACTGTCACCTGGCCACAGCTCCTCTGCCCTGGGGGCTGACCCTCACTCGGCAGAGGTGCCGTGGTGCAGAGCTCCTTGTTTCAGGCCTCCAGGCACAAGAGCTGCCACCAGCCCAGATGACTGTCATTATCTCACCCTGGCATGCATGTCCATCAAGATCTCTTTATGTCAGAGCGGTGCCTGACAGCTGCCTGACGTTCCTGCCTGTAATGAGCACATTCTCCGAGATGTATTTCTCTAAAAACCTTGTAGTTAGTTATACAGCTCTCCACATTTCCCATTTTAGCACTGTTTTAACTTGCTCTGGTAACTGCAGTGGTTATCTGTGCTTACCAACACTCACAGCAAGACCTGGACTAAGCTTATGGAGGGCCCTTCGTGCAATGTACCACAGGGCCCTGCCCAGGCCACTGCCACTTCAAAGCACACCTGGAAATGACACGTAAGGCAGCAGGAAGGGTCCCAAACTGAGGAATACGCCCAAGCTGCCTTCATCCTGCATACTGTGGCCCACAGCTCCTGGAACCACCACAGCGTGTCACACTGGGAGAAAGCCAGGAAAGCAGCAGAGAGCATGAAGACCAGGGACCCACAGGGGCTGGAAACATCCACAAGGAACACTCATCTCCTCCGTATTATGTTCTCCAGAGACACAAATTTAATGTAGCTGCTGCCGTGTCATACATCCTGCATCCCCTCCTATGGCTGTGTGCGTACAGCCATCCACACAGATGCTCCTGCACCCTCACGAGCCCATGCGGAGGGACATTCAGAGGCTCCGTGCATCCTCCCATACATCGGTGAGTGATGCCCCAGCCTTGGGATTGTTTTGTCTTTAAATCCCTTCTGCTCTCCCAATATCTGGTGCTCAGGATCCTAGAGAAACACCTGAACGTGGTGCAATCCAGCCCAGAGGAGCGGCAGCCACTTCAACAGGCCCCACAGCCAGCAGGTCCTGCATGCTGGAGCTCAGGGCTGCTTCCGCAGCGCCACAGCCCTGCTCTTCTCCACCTGAGATCCTTCTCCACAAGTGGAAGATTTGGGGGGGGAATGCCATCACTCCCCACCTCCAGCCATGTCCCACACATCTTCTGAGTGATCTCTGCACCTTTTCCCCAGCGCATTCCCAATGAGCATTCCCTCGTCAGGAGCTTGTCTCCCTTCTCTGCAGTGCATTTCTTGGAAGCAGGCTCATGAGAAGAATATTGTCTCTGGCTTTCTCTTTTATTTGAGGCATGTATTTAAAATGATGCTTTTGTTCCAAATGAATGAGTTGATTCATTCAGAAGTGCAGTTTCTGTTTTTGAATCAGCAGAGCTGTTTATGCTCATAGTGTCCATAAAACTGTTATTTTAGTCCTGACACTGATGCTTATGAATAAAATTCAGATCTCATTCAGAAGTACATTAGCTGTAGCTATTTGGCTTCTTGTTAAAGCATTAATTTTTATTGAGAAGACTACACTGCCAAGCAGCTCCTTCTGCATCTTGCAGCAAACCAAGTACCTCAAAGCACAGAGGCCAAATTACAGCACATGTTCCCCTGGTACCCCGGGGTCTAAATGTTCAGTTCCCGTCTGCTTTTGTTCTGCTGCTGGATCCTGGTGGGAGCTCCCCAGTTATCCCGGCTGAACAGGGACACTGGAGTAGATGCACCATTGCTCGGGCACGCGGGGTCTGTGGGAGTCACTGGTGAGCTGGCACAGTATTGCTTTTTCATGATGGGGTGGGCGCTGGGTGCACTGGAGCCAATTAGCTCTCCCATGTATTTATTACACTTTTTTGCTTAAAGCAAGCTGCTAAATGTCAGAAATACTTTAGCATTTTAGCAGAAAGATAATTTTTAATAGATTCCACCTACAAAAAGGAGCTGACTGGCAGAATATTAAACTCAGGGAGATTTATTTTTAATCCATGCCTCCAAACAGCTTGAGATAACCATTTCCGCATCTCTCCTGGCTGGTTAATACTGCTGGCCCGTGTCTGTCCTCCTCACTTGGTGCTGTGGCAGCTGTGGGCTCTCACATCCCATTAACCTTGCATGCAGAAGGGCCAAGCCCGGAATGAGCTCTTGTAATCAGGAATGTAAACACCACCTCCCCTATCCCTGCCTGCTCCCGGTGCTCAGCAGGGCAGGATGCTGCCAGCCGGGCTCTTCCCATCATCAGCTTCCCACACACCAGCTTCCAATAGCGCCTAAATCAACAGGCGTAGAAACCCCCAGTGAAGGCAAAGCAGCTTTGGTTCGTGAGGACTGAGCCTGGTGCTTTGTCAGTGTTGGCTGTGTTCTAGGAAGTGGCACCAGCAGTATGGAGCACTTGGCAGGACTGTGGTGAGTCTCATCCTCTTCCTTAGAGGAGCTAATGGATGCCAGGACTGGTATTTGGTACCCGCAGTAGCGTTCTTCCCAGTGGTCATGTTTTGTATCGTGGCTCTGTGAGCTGATGGCGCAGCACTGGGGATGCTGAGTGTGTCCACAGTGAGGCTGCCATGGGTGGCACAGGGGTGTCCTCTTGTCCCCTCTGCCTCTGGTCCTGCTTGGTTTCATTTTCAAGCCAATCGGTATCAGGCTCTCCTAAGAATCAGCAGTAAGCCCCTGGTGCTGGATGGAGCAATGAAGTCATTGTTCATAATACAGTGGGTCCTGGAAATTAAGGTGACTTTATTTGTTTCTCAGTAATATAATGAGCTATTTTGAGTGATGCTGGATTTAATGGCTAAATCAATATGTGTATTAGTGTTAGGCTTTATTTTAGCACTAAGTGACATGAGATAAGCAGACTTAGAGAGTGTTAATTGGTTTGTGTTTAGCATTTACACTAATCGGAGGGTGCAGTGCTGCCCAGGGCTCTGCAGCACTAGTAATTCTGTTTATCCAAACCAGGAGTTGTTTACTCCATTGACTGGGATGGCATCAGTCTTTGTTTCACTTACTTGACTGTTGTACTGCATATGTGAATTTAACAGTGTCCTGGCCTAATCTCAGCTGTGCTGCACACAGTGTGTATGTGTATGGGGAGAAGATGGCTAAACAAACCTTGAAGGAAACAAAACATTAGCACGCACCTGTACTGACCTCCTCAGGGCAGGGAAACAGCCTTTATTTTCCTTTGCCTATTTCTCTGCCTTTGTACTGAGGGTGTGAGCAGCAAAAGCTGCCGTCCCCTGCTGCAATCAAAACTGGGCCCTCATCACCCCAGCTCTTCCACTGACCCTGCTGACTCTCACACTGGGGTCATGGTGCTCTCTTGTCGTGAGCCAGACCCAGGAGATGGGGTTTACCATGGGGGTGTAGGTCTGTGGTGCCCAGGGAGGGTCCTGCCTGGCTCTGTGTGTGATACGGACGTAGTGTCCAGGGTCTCTCCAGGCACAAAAGCAATTGATGCACCAGAAGCCTCTTCGGCTGCTGCCACTGAGCTGCTTGGCCCAGGCTTGTGTCCATCCTGCACCAACAGGAGCAGATGTCCGGGAAGAGCCCACCACAGCATCCCGGCAGCCGAGGCCAGCACACCAGAGCCAGCCTGCAGTGCCTGGCACGGCTGCCTGCGAATGGCTTGGAAGCAGCCGTGCCACCACTGTGCTCCCATCACCTGCCTGCTCTGAATAGAGATGCCTTTGGGTCGTTTAATTTTTATCTGAACATTTGCTTCCCAGCTGAGGTCAGCACAGCTCCGGCTCCCGGGCCAGCACTGAGCCCCTGGAAATAGAGCTGTCTGCTGGAAGCACTGACAGCACTTTCTGCTGCTGGAAGCTGCCTCCTGAGCCCAAGGCCCTTCCCTGCTGCAGACCCAGGACTCGCTCCACCCGCAGCCCCTTCCACTCGCAGCAGGGTGGGTGACTTGGGCACCGGAGGTCTGTGCAGGACCCGCGATGCTGTTCCCCAAGCAAGGATGCTCCATGCAGGAAAGGTCAGGCATGCCACAGGCTACGGCTCCTGGCTGCCCGAGGCTGTACTGAGAGGTAAACCAAGATGAAATCCCTTTTATTTGGCAATTGCTATTTTATTGATTCCTGCCAAGCAGCCCCTGGCTGGGTGGGAGAGAGCGGGCGGCAGGGAGAAGCCTGGAGTTGCCGTTATCTGGAGCTGCAGCAGCTTCTGACAGCTCCCGAGATGGACGTTAAATCACTGCTGCAAGGGAGAGTGAAGGGATGTCAGTTGGGCTCGGAGAGGAAGCTCTGCTGTACCAATTGCACTGACTGTGTGATCCAAGTCAGAATGAGAATCATAAATCTTGATTATTCTCTGTCTCAGCTGATTTGAACCAAATGCCTCGGACAGGGATAGAGTTCACATCTCGCTGAAAACTGCAAAAAAACTGATTAAATGTACAAACTGATATCAATAGCACTCGATCTGTGTTAATGCCCAAGCTGTCAGTGCCGAGGGTGAGGATCCTGCACAGGCTCTGTCCCAGCCTGGAGCAGCTTCCTGGGTGTTTTCAGAGGCGCCTTTCTCCACTCTGTTTATTTTGGTACTTGGTCCCCGCAATGCTCGCTGTTATTATGATGCTGTCAATTACAGATGGCATCACTGATTCTGATTGCACTTTGCTTACAATTAAGCATCCTATAGAAAAATGGAAATGCTGGGTCATTAACATAAAGTAATAATAAGGTAAACCATTCAATTATGGAGGAAAAAACATTTTGAATAATAAGGATATTGTATGCCTAAAAGACATTCAGATGCCTGTGTATTACCATTTTTGCATACATAATAAATGAACTTAAACCCCAAAATAATCAGCAGAAGCAAATAATAAATAGCTGTGCCATCGGCAGTGAAGAGCAGCTCTAGGGTGGGAAAAGGGAGTCTCAGACCGGTGCGGTGCCTGGCACTCGCCTGGGGTTTGCCTTGGCTGCCATGGGGCTTGTCTGATGCTGGGTCAGAAGTGTAGTGCCTCCTCTCAGTGCCTCCAGGGTGCTCTGGGGACCTGGGAGCTGATGCAGCCAGGTTGGCTATGGCACAGAGTGGGACACATCAGGAGCGGCAGGGAAGAGGCAGTGAAGGGGGACAGGATCATTCTGATGATGGTGAGGGAGGGCAATGGAGCTCTGCCCAGGGCAAGTGCTGTTGCCCAGGATGCAGACCTACTCCACTGTAGATTAAAAGGTGGGATGTTGTGTTTTGGACAGCAGAGGTTAGTGCAATGGGATGTGTATGTGGAGGGATGTGGGACTGGCTTTGCTACCTTCAGCATCTGCTGCCCCTCCAGTGGGATCCTGTCCTCCCTGTCCCTGTCCCCTTGCATTCAGCTGCTCTGCCTGTGGCACCAGTGGGCCCACAATGACCCATCTTGTCTACAGCTGAATTTGAGCAAGGACTCCTGTGGGTCTGAAGCTGCAGAAGGGCTGAGCTCAGGGCTGGCTGCTGGCCCTGCCTCATATCAGACCTTTCTGCGCACTGGGGTGAGAGTGCTTCTCCTTTCCCCAGCTGCCAGCGATGCAAGAAGTCAGCAGCAGCATGTGCGCAATTACTTCTATTATTCAACTCTTCCACAGGTACCGCTCCTCTGTTGTCCCTCCATAACAATTCCCAGCCTTTTAGCTGTTGATGGCTTGCCTATTACTCTGGCACTGTGTTAGGATAACATCCAGATACATCTGAAGAGTGGAATTTATTTACTGTTTTTCCCTGAAAAGCTTTTAGCATGATACAACAGCAGTGCTTTCACTTAGGCAGCCATTATTGTCAGGGTGTTTTTCCTGGTAGAAGTAAATTCTCCAGGAGATGAAAAAGAACTCACGATGTGCAGCTCCAGACTAATACATTTTAATAGTCAAGTTTCATGGCTTTCCTGCTCAGGATGGGACCATCTTTGGGAAACAGGCATGGTTTGAACCACCCAGTTGAGTCAAATCCGTACTTAAAGAGGACTGGACAGTTTGTAGCACCCTTCCTCAGCTGTACCTTTTCCATATCAAACTGGCTTTTCCAGGAGCCACAGCCTGCAGCATCAATGGCATGTATTATTAACAGTCCTCAAACGTCCACAGATGCTACTTGGCAACCAGCAAGGGTTGGCAGCGCTGGATGGAAGCACTAACGCTGGGTGCCGGGCAGTCGCGCCAGCGTGCTCAGGGCAGAGGAGCCTGGCGGGTGCATGTCTGAGGCCAGCGCTGCCTCGGGCACTGAGTGGGAATGGAAGCTCCTCCATGGGCTGCTGGCACATGGTGCACTGGGCCTGGTGTCTTGGAGGAGACTTGTGTCCGTCAGGCGCCATCCAACATGTGTCAGCATTCCATGTACTCAATGCGTCTTTAACTGTGGGTGTGCTGGGAGAAAGGAGAGCATCCCCAGTCTTTGGAGGACCCGCTCTGCAGAGCAAGCTGCCTGTGACTGAGGCCCAGGTATAGGGACACCCCAGCTTTTCCAGGGAGTTTGTGTTTGCTCATTAAATACCTGCTGTTTGCTCCCAAACTGCCTGAACTTCTTCTGCAAGACCCGTCTCAAGTGTGAGCCACATTGAGCTCCACACAGTCCTTCGGGCGGGTGGGCTGCTTGCTCAGCCCTAGGATTTTCATGCTGCCACGGACATCCAGGTCTTTTCCCTTCTCCTGTGACAGTGGAAAATGAATGAGCTCACTCAAGGGACTTGTAGCCCTAAGCTGAAGGGAAGCCTGATCTTAGAACAGACCTCTTTGACTTGCACATCCTCAATCAGAGGAGGCAGGCTCTGCCAGGGAGTCCCTGCTCCAGCCTGTGCGAGGCAGGGCGCTCACTACTGCTGCTTAGCTGTTACTGTGATTAATACAGCAATTAAACCTGGGAGATGACACTGAGAGGTTCCCAGTGAATAGGATCGCAGTGCTGCTCTAGAGAACAGTAGTGAGCCTTAGTCAAAACCATGTTGACTGCAGTGGGGTTAGGAATAGGCATTTCCAGCCTTTTTCACAAGCTGTTTCATGGCTCAGCACTGACCAGCAATAAATCATACACTGAAATTGGAGAGTCTGGGCCAAATTTATCCCCAGTAAAGCAATGTGACACTGAACATACGTCTTCATCCTTGGCGCTGAGGTGGCTTTGCACAGCCAAAGCCGAGCGGTGCTGAGGGCCATGGCTATGAGCCCCCTGAGGTGAGTGCCAGTGCAGCTGTGCCAATGCAGATGTGCCAATGCAGATGTGCTGAGCACCTCCAGCTGTGCCAGGGTCTTGCAGAGCTCTGAGGGCTGCTCCTAGGGGAGCTGCTAAGCCAGCCCAGGGCAGTGAGCACAGCCACGTGCATTCACCGTGGTTGCTGGGGAGGAAGGGGCTGGTTAAGGGCACCCCCATTAAGAAGGCAGTAAAGTCACAGCAGCAGTGTCTAATCTGAGGCACTCCAATTTGTGAGTGAGCTGTGCAGTCAGATGGGCAAGGGGATTTCAGCACAAGGCAACAGCCGTATCCCACAGGAGATCCACTTGAGGAAAGAACAGAAGAAAGCAAGACTTAGCATTAAGATCATAATTTCAGATTTCATTGTGTGAGCATCAACACTCTATATACGTGAGAGCCTTTGGGGAGCATAGTGCTGTAATAGCTATCCAAGCCAGCCTGAACAGCCAGGGTTATTTTTAATTGCAACTGAATGGATCTAACCTTGTGATGTTTGTTCACAAAGCATTGCTGGATTAATACAGGTTCCATAGTTGCTTCAGCTAAAAGACTTTAATGGATCAGCTTAGTTCTGTGCTCCATGATTATAGCATTCTTACCCGCCTATCATGCATGAGCCAGATGGTCCCAGTGAAATCAGAGCATAGTTATATTTTTGTCTGCTACTCAGCCACCTGCCCGCTGATTTAGCTGCAGAGTGGTAGGAGGAGAGGAGCCTTCCCCAGTGAGGTGCACCCGCCTCTGTCCTAGCCCCGGTATCTCCTCCACCTCCATCAGAGGAGCCATGGATGTGTTCCGTGCCCAGGGCTGCTGAGACACTTGCCTGCTGGCCATGAGGGTGGCCACACTCCAGTGGCAGTAGCTCTGTCTCCTGGCATGCATTCAGCCACTTTCCAGTGAGCAGGGGATGGTTTCCATCCTATTGGCAATGAGAGCCATTAAGAAGGTACAAGTACTAAAGAGATCCTGAGCGATGCCTATAAAACCTTTGAATCCCTGACAGAATCAATAGTGGGCTTTCAGGAGCAACTTCTTATCCAGGCCAACCTAAAAACATGCCAATGAGCTGTTAAGATTTTGTATTTTGTGGAGACGCAGAATCCCTTTCACCATGATTCTTGGACTCTGGGTGAGATGAGGAAAAATCACATTAGAAATAGACTGGGCTCCAAGGGCATTTTTCTCAGTGTCTGGGAGGGTGGCTCATGGGCAGCATCCTTCCTCCATGTGGAAGCCCCATTGGGATTTGTTACAATGAGAGGCACAGACCCCTCTGGCCATGTCTGTGAGGGAAGCAGGCATGGAGGAGCAGGAGAGCAAAGGAGGGAAGAGGGGAGCCCCATGGAATGGAGGTCCTGGGGTGTAGCCAAGGCTCTGCAGTGTCCTAAGCTGTGTATCTGCCCAGGAGCAGCATCAGCCGGGCTGGGGCCAGGCCCCTGCTGCACACACTTGCCTCTGTTTGGATAACTTTGCTATTGGCACCATCTCCAATTTGGCATCTCGGTTACCATAGCAACTCGATGCTTCCGTTGGGATCAGATCAGCCTGCAGTTAGTCAGCACCGTTAGCACCTGCGTTGGTATGGCAACACTGGGCCCTTCTCCATCCATCCTGATGCTGCTGCCCAAGGATGGTCCAGGTGGCCCTGGAGGGACTCTGTGGCCCCAGAGGACAGTGCAGCCCCATGCATGGCCCTGCTACAGGGCAGTGAAATGCTCCTAAGCCCTGGCTGAAACTTATTCCCTGTCTGCAGTGAGAGCTGGGGCTGCTCCTGCTCTGGCTGCAGTGTCCTGAGCTCCCGAGTCCTGCACGGGAGGAGCTCAGCAGGGATGCGTCTGGCATGGAGCGAGGCAGTGCCCTTGGATCTCAATCTGCCCTTCATGAGAGTCTTCTGCATGGACGCCAAATGGCTTTGCAACCTTTGGGGGTGGGAAAAGCTGCTTGTGTTGGTGATGGAAACCAGGAGCCCCAGGCAGCCCTCAGCTTGGGGTGTTAAGTCCTGCAAGAGCAGAGGTCAAGGCACACAGAAGGATGGTTCACCCCCTTCTCCCACAGCCACCAGCTTCCAAGGCACTGAACTCTCAGTAAGGCCCCGGGGGAGGTTTGCTTTGCTTCAGCCCCACTCTGATCTGGCACCCACTTTTCTCCAAGTGCTTTACAATTTGTTTAACGATTCTTAACAGACGTGTGTGAGCCATTTGAATTAGAGCAGTATGAATCTATTAGGCAGCGACAGATGCAAGTTTTGTGTCTCTTATTAGAAGGGATTGAATCCTGAGCTTTAGTGATGTGCAAAGGATTGGACTTTGGAGAGATTAAAATTATTTTCAGCGTTAAGCACAATATTTCTAAGCCAATGCACTCGGTCTTGAATATAGATTCACAGCGCAAAAAGATTATGAAACATTAAACCTATGTAAATTCGGCTGTAAATTTGTGTTTGAACAAATTCAACAAGAGCTTTGACTTGGGGGCTTATAGCAAATAGGTTCTGCTTCCAATGCGCGCGGCAGCGTGCGGCTGCAGTGCCGCTCTCCCCTTCAGCGTCCCATGGCAGCTGAGCTACCGACAGGTCACAGCTGACAGCTCGAGCAGCAGCACCGGCATGTGTTAATAGTAAAAGGAAAATGACTTCACGTTTCCCTTCCCAGAAGGCAAAAGCAGATGTTCGCTCCACCCTGCGGAGCGGAGCTGAGCTCCACGGGCACTGACACTGCTCAGTGCTTGCGCATCGCCTCTTTCGGGCAGCAGTTGTGCAAATCAGAGTCCTCCTCCGCTCCTCCCGGCCCTGGAGTTGCTGAGGACTTTTTTCCCTTGTGGAGAAGATGCAAATCCAGCCAACAAAGGCTCCTTTTGAGTGGGACCGCGGGAAACCTGCAGCACCGTGAGCAGGCTGCCTACACAGAGATAAATGACAGCTGTGACTGAAGGAATAAACAAGATAATCTGGATTTAAATAAACCACAAGGGGATTTTGGCAACATGCAAATTCACAGATTTATAAAACGTATCCTTTGAAAATAAAAAGCTTTTCTGAAGCTGGCGGTTAAGAACAATTACTGCAGCACATTCCTCAATGAGGGCTCCGAGTTGGCCTTTGCCACAAGCCAGAGGAGGCCGGGAGCTGTGCGGTTGCTCTTATGTGCCGAAGCAGTGAGTCCCCATTCTGCTGCAGGAGCTGGGGCACACAGGGCCGCAGCCTGGTCCTGCTCTGCTCCAACTCACAGCACCGGGGGATGAACAGGAAGGGAGTGAAATATCAAAAGCCACACAAGCACCCGATAATGCATATTTGATCACTGCTTGGAGGACCAGGTAGTTGTGGAGGTTGTCCAGGAACAGCAATGAAAGTTTCATTTGGACATGGCACAGCACGGAGATGCTGCTATCAACAGCATGAAGAAATGAGGCCCGTCCCCACAAATGAGTGATGGAGCTGTTGATGTCAGAGCGTGGTGGAGCTCCTTGCAGGGACTTGTTGTCATTGTCCCCCTTTTTCAGGTGGGAGGTGATGGAGGGTGGTAGGATGTAAGTAGAGACCAGAGGCAGAGCCATGAGCAGATGTGTCCCATTTCAGCACTGCTCTGCAGAGGTGCATCATGTCAGCAGCATGTCCATGCCTCTTCTTTAACCAGCCTAACATCAGAAAGGAGAGAAACACTGTGAGAAAGGCCAAAGAGTGTTCAAGAGGCCATGAAGTCCACTTGAGAGCAAAGCCTTGTCCCGGAGCTGCAGTTGCTTTGCAGCAGCCGCCACAGGAGAGCAAGAGGAGCACAGCATCCTGCAGGAGTGCTTGGAGCTGGTCGGCATTCTGTCAGCACACATGCAATTAGGGCAGAGCACGTGGGAGCAGCTCTGTGAAGGTTAACTGCTCTGAGGAGTATTCCTGCCCTTCCAGGGCCTCAGCCTCTGCAGGTTTAACACCCTTGTTACCCTCAGCAGCAGGAGCTGGTGATGCTGTGCATTGCTTTCTGCTGTGCACTTGGCAACGGCTACTGTGTGCAGCAGGATGGGTGTGTGTGGTGGGATGTACACATGCAGCAGGACGAGTGCAGTGGGATGAGTGCATGTGGCAGGATGGATACAGCAGGATGTGTGCAGCAGGATACATGTGTGTGACAGGATGGATGCAGCAGGATGTGTGTGTGTGGCAGGACAGATGCAGCAGGATGAGTGCAGCAGGATGCATGTGTGCAGCAGGATGTGTGCAGCAGGATGCGTGTGTGTGACAGGATGTGTGCAGCAGGATGCATGTGTGCAGCAGGATGGATGCAGCAGGATGGATGCAGCAGGATGTGTGTGGGGCTCGCTGGCTCTGGTGCTGATAGGCTCCAGCTGCCTATCCAGCTGCCTGGTGGGAGTTCAGCCAGGCATCCCTGTGCCTGCCCAGGAAGGGCAGCACCTAAAAGTAACTCTAAAACAGGGCAGAGCCCCGGGAAAAAGCTTTTCTGCGCGCATCGCAGGGCTGCAGCGGTTGTGGTGCTCTGCAGGGCCGCAGCGGTTGTGGTGCTCTGCAGGGCCGGGGGTGTCTCGAGGACACATTGCAGCTCCCAGTGTTAAACTGCAGCAAGAGCTGAATTTGCTTTTCCTCCTCTTTTCCTTGATCTCTCCTTCCCTGCTGTCTTTCCTCAGTGCCAACCTCTCTATCCGTTTGTCTTTATTGCGCATGGAGTTAAACAGGGTTTGTAAATGTGGCAGCACTTCCAGGTTATTAGCTCTGCAACTCCTTGGCTCCTGTTTGTTGTGATAACATCATCTGAAGGGGCTGTTGTAATTAATAGTTTGTTTGTGCTTCTTTTATCAACCCCTGTTGGGTTTGTTTTATCCTTCAACATCAGCCACTACAGCTTGCTTCCAGGGTCTTGTCTGAAGCATCCCCACTACAGGGAAAGGGCTTAGAGGTTTGGGGCTTCTTTTGCAATAGTTTATTGAAACCATAATTTAAAGGCAAAACTCGGTATTATGTTACTGTATTAAAGGCAAGACAATCATTTTGCCCTGACCCCAAGCAGAAGGGACCAAAATCCTTGGTTTTGGAAGTGCCTGTGAAGGGGCAGTTGGAGCGTGGCAGTGCCTGGAGGACAGGACCCTGCTACTGTCACCCAGCCCTGGCCAGTGTTGAGATGGGCTGGAGCAGCAGCAGGGGTGAGGGGGCAGCAGAACTGCCTCTGAACTCTGAGTAATGTCATCTCCTTTGATGCACTGTCATCTAAACCCCATAGACCACAGACACAATCCATGATGCAGAGCAAATGAAAGCTTGTGTAAGTAAAGTACTACATCTCTGGGCACCAAGAGGTGCTGGTCAGGGGGAGTGGGCGCATGATGAATACCATCAGTAACACCCTCTGATGGCTCAGTCAGAGCACAGGCACAAGGGGCAGGGCCCAGCCAGCCCGCATTTGCTCTGAGGTTTTAGTTTTAGGGCCCACAGGCTTTGTAGAGCAGCATCTTGTCAGCTGGGAGGGAGACCGGGCTCAAGGATGTGTTACACAAACCAACCAGGCAGTGGCTGTTGCCAGCCCGACTCACGCTGCAGCCGAGGTGCTAAGTACCGGTGGGAGGTGTTAACTAGCTGGAGCCCCCGTGCCCCCAGCTCCCAGAGCAGAGCGCTTGTGCTGGTGAAGGCAGCGCTGTGGGGCCAGGCCAGGTTGTACTGTGATGCAAAATGAAGATTGGGGTAAAGAGAAGGCGGAAAGCTCTATTCTCCCATCCTTAGAGAGCAGGCCAGCAGTGAACACAGAGCACAAAGGAGAAACACTGCCTGAGCCCTGCAGGATGAATTAATGGACCCTGTTGGTGCTTGATGTCTTTGTGCAGAGACGGGTCCAGCGGGACCGGACACCTTTGTGAATGTTAATGTGCATGTTAACTGCATCTGGAGTTGCCACTAACTACAGAGATTGGGAAGTAGTGTTCATTAAATCTTCAGTGGCAGGCATCAGGAGGAAAGGAGCGCTGAGATTGAGAGATCCTTGGCTCTTCCTTAGGAGCCTCCATTACTGACGGGTGTCAAGGACAGGCACCTGGCCAGAAACCCACAGCCACTACATAGGATGTGGTACCTATGTCCACGCAGGCTGGCATCACCGGCACTAGGGATGTGGTCTGTTAGCACAGGGCAGCAAGCAGCAGCATGAAGTGTGGTCTGCAGCTTGTGATAGAACCTGTTAAGAAGGAAATGCATGCAAATTGCTAGCTATAACTGATGATAAAATAACTATTTTGTGGAGCAAGGAACACATTGATTTTGGTAATTAATGGTTCAATAGAAACCTGTTCTCAGAGTGCCCTGGGCAAAGTCACTGGATTAGAAGCATCTTTATTCCCTGGCCCCAGTTCTCTGCCTCACTCCCCACGTGTTCTCCCAGCCCCAAGGACAGCCGCAGGCACTGACTGATGCTCCCCGCAGGCTCCCACTGCCCTGGCAGCTCCTCAGGGCAGGGACTGGGGCTTTGGCTGTGGCAGTGCTCACCCGGAGCACAGACACTGCCACTTCCAGAGGGCAGCTCCGGTGGGACGAGGTGCTGGAGTGCCTGGCCATGGCTGTGCAGGAAGGGGTGAGCCCTGCAGCCCTGCTCCCAGCACAGACACATGGCCAGGACCCCACTGACACCTTCACCCCAAAAGGCTGATGGCAGGAGCAGCCCTGTGGCAGCACCAAGGCCCTTCCCTTGGGCTGGCAGCAGTCACAAACAGGAGGCAAGGCTGGCAGTCAGACCCAGCTGGGCCTGGCCTCAGCTGTGTAATTCCTGAAATGGCTGTTTCCCTGCGGTTTGACGTCAGCACCACCGCGCTGCTGGTGCCCAAGGTGCTCTTACAGAACCATTTCCAGCCTATTCACATTGTTTCCTCGCCGTATGCATGCACTAAAAATAGTTGCAATGTGAAGGGATAATCCTGTAAGACCCCAAACATCGCCGTGCTCTGTGTCTGCTGCAGGAGACCTGGCCAGTGCTACCAGTGCTTCCCAGAGCAGTGACCCTGCTCCTCCTCTTGCCTCCCAGGCACCCCGTCTGCAGGGCGAACCAGCCAACAACAGGTTAAACAAAGAGGTTGTGGGGGTGCGCCTGTGCAGGAGCACCTGAAGAGCTGAAGGTAAAAACACCGCTGTATCGCAGTTAAGGAGCAGTCAGTGCATGGCCATGGCACATGCAAAGCCGGAGCTTGGCTCCTGGCACAGCTCTGCAGCATCTCCAGCACCCTCAGGAGGTGTGAAAGAGGCTCTAATGCTCTTGCCAGGGACATCACTTAATACCTGCCTGCTTGTTATGATAATCTGTAACTGGGGGCAGCTGGGATGAGCATTTACCTCTTCATTTTCTTAGATATAAATGCTATCTCGCCGCAGTTTCATTTTACACTATGGTAATATGCTATCCAGGAAAGTCTTGCTATGCTAATTTATCCAGTAGGCAAATTCCTTTTGGCTAATGAAAGTGCTTGCACAGGAAGCTCAAAACCCAGCAGCAATTAATTATTGACAGAGCATGTGAATTAGAGATAAAAGAAAAGTCATTCTTTCTCACATACAAGATAGTAAATAAATTTAATTATTGTACTAGAAGCAAGGGATCTTATTCTGTATTAAGTTTTATTAGCTAAGACATTTAAAAGCATGTCATCATAACAAAAAGGTCTTGTGTAATCCTAACTGCACCACTATGGTACAAGGCTCTGAAGTGAATAGGCTTAATTGAGCAAATGGAAGCAGATGGCTTGCTGAACAGACAGGTATTGTACAGGTTTATTGTCAATTAACTTTTGTCTACATATGCCTATGGCGAATTGACTGTATAATGTGTTACCGAGGCTGATTTACTGCTTCAGGTGCCCACCATGTCCAGGGTCCAAGAAGAAGCCAAGTGAAGTGCTTTGGTCACTGGGACCTGCAGGCACACAGCATCCCCCCTCCTGATGATGCCAGCAGCTCCTGCATGGGGCAGGAGGGACACGAGGTGTCCCCCCATGCGCGGCCCCTCGCTAACGTCCCTCCTCTGCTTCCGCACAGGAACGTGATGCCCAAGACGCTGGACGGGCAGATCACCATGGAGAAGACCCCCAGCTACTTTGTGACCAACGAGGCCCCCAGGCGCATTCACTCCATGGCCAAGGACACAAAGCTGATCGTGGTGGTGCGGAACCCCGTCACCCGCGCCATCTCGGACTACACACAGACACTCTCCAAGAAGCCGGAGATCCCCACCTTCGAGGTGCTGGCCTTCAAGAACAGGACCCTGGGGCTGATCGATGCCTCCTGGAGCGCCATCCGCATTGGGATCTATGCCCTGCACTTGGAGAACTGGCTCCAGTACTTCCCCCTTTCCCAAATCCTTTTCGTCAGTGGCGAGAGGCTCATCACTGACCCTGCTGGGGAAATGGCCAAGGTCCAGGACTTCCTGGGCCTCAAGAGGATTGTGACCGAGAAGCATTTCTATTTCAATAAAACCAAGGGGTTCCCCTGTCTAAAGAAGCCAGAGGACAGCAGTGCTCCCCGGTGCTTGGGCAAGTCCAAGGGTCGAACTCACCCCAAAATAGACCCAGATGTCATTCACAGACTGCGGAAGTTTTACAAACCCTTCAATGTCATGTTTTACCAAATGACAGGCCAGGATTTCCAGTGGGAGCAGGAAGAGAGGGAGAAGTAGAGCCACAAAACCAGGAGAAAACGATGCTCTTTTCTTTTGAGGTATGAATCATCATTAGAGACCCAAAACTCACCCAGGGCTGGAGGCTCAGCAGCGTGAGCGCAAGGCTCTTGTGCTGTTGGGGTTGCTGCCAAAGCCACCCCATGTTTCCAGCCCTGAAACCTTAGTGGCCCCAAACCTCGGGTTGCACTTGGGTTCTCCCCGTTGTGACCATGAGAGGCCAGGCGCTGGTGGGAGGAAGGAGGCAGAGAGCACGGGGCTCCTCGGGGTGCTGGGATGCTTTGTGCCCACATTTCACTGCTGGCTCCCCCTCGCAGCCAGGTGAGGCAGGACCAGCTCCTGCGGGGCTGCCTGAGCACGAGGGTGGTCAGCGGCTTGGCGTCAAACTCAAAGGTTTGGTTTCTTCTGCCCTGACTTTAAGTTTTGCCCGAACAACAGCATCAGATCTGGTGAAGTCTGGGCTCGTGCATTCACATGCACACAGGTGTTTATGTGGAAGGAATAAAGCCAGTTGTGCTGCAGGGGAACTATGTACAGAAACTTCATTTGCACCAGATGTTCCAATTACCTGTTGCACTAAAACTAGTGTTTACCAAGTGCCACAAAATGCCTGGGCCTGATTCTCCTTCAACTGATGGGTGCACCTCCACTGCTGGAAGGGAGCCCTTCCTCTTTGCTGGGATGCTCAGTGAGATCAGACCTGGGTCCTCCCCAAGCTCCCCTCCTCTGTGCTGTGCCCTTCACCGAGGTCTGGAGCCAGGCGTTCCTGGTGGGAATGGTGAGGTGCCTGCGGGCAGAGCTGTGGGGGCAGCCCCAGGGCAGGGGTGGCTGTGGGGCTGCTGGCACTGCCCTTTGCACCTTGAGAATGAGAGCTCTCCTGCTTCTCGGTGGCAGAGGGGCTTGCACAGTGAGGAGGCAGAGCTCAGCTTTAGTTCACTATTACAGAGAAGCAATGGATTCCCAGGGCGAGCACTGCTCTGCACAAAAAGTGTGTGTTTTCTACTGGAAATGGCCAAGTCAACCAAACTTGCAGTCCTGGCAGCAGCTGTACAATAAACCCGGATCCCACCTGGATCCTCCAGTGACGTGGTGAGTGCTGCATGCTGGAACCAGCGGAGAGCAGGCAGCAGCACTCTGCCACAGCAGCCCTGTTCCCATCCCCATCGCTGAGGGAAAACAGAGAGGGACCTACAGGGAAAATGCGGAGCTGCTTTTGCTGAATGCTCCCCTCATAAGGGTGATTTCTAAGGGCACCTCGGTGCTGCTGGCTGCTGGCTTTGCCTGAAGGAGTGGTGAGGATGCCTCCTGGGCTGTGAGTCCTGTCCCCTTGAGAGTGGCTGGCCCCTGGCTGCTGGGAAGCAGCAGAGATGCTGTGCGAGATCACTGTGGGAGAACAAAGATTCAGTTTTGATTAAGGTAGCAAGAAATCCTTCCCGAGCCAGCTAACCAGATGAAATCGCTGTTTTCTGGGTAACAAGCTGAACCTGCTTGGGTTTTGTGGCCTGTCGTGTGGTTCATTACACCATGAAGTGGTGCTGGTGCCTTGGATTGGATGAAAGACAGAGCTGAAGCCATTTGGACAATTTAGCCCGTGGGCCATGCTGGAGGGGCACCGCGAGGTCCCTGCTCACATCAAGTCAGTTCCCATTAGCATGATTAGATTTAAACCCAGCTCCTGACGCAACACAGTTTTTCACAGACCCACAATTCCCGAATTATTACCTGAAAACTGGAAGTGTGTAACGAATCATTTTACAGTGTTTCACATGTTATTAAAATGTCGGATTGGCTCCAAAGTGAAAGCTGTTGTCACACAGTTCGGTGCAAGCTGCTCAGTGCATGCAGCGGAGGACGAGGGAGGGGATGACTGAGGAGCAGTGTCCATGCTCCTCACCGGGGTATCCAGAGGCCTTTGCCTGTTCCAGCACGCTGCAGCCCCGGCACCCCGGCTGAGCAGAACCTGCCAGAGCAGAGGGGAGGCTCTGCCCCAGCTCATGGCATGGCCGGGACCCGGCAGGCTGCGGGCTGCTCATGACCGCAGCATGGCACCGCGCATCACCTCATGGTCGGAGCTGGGACTGCCACAGCCCCATCCCCAGCTCAACCGGGAGCAGTTTTTCTCTCAGCAAGGTCTCCTTGAGCTTGAAGAGCCCCCGAGGAGCCCCATCCCCTCCCTGCCGGTGGCCCTGCATGCCCCAGCCGTGGTGTGGTCTGCTCCAAGCGCTGCCCTGCGCAGCTCAGCCTGGCTTCTCGCAGGAAGAACCCCTGGTCCCCAGCTGCCATCAAGCCACTGTCACTCCTCCCATCGTGCCCCTCACCGCGGGACAGGAGATCTGAAACCTCATTTTTGTCTGAGAACTACGACCCCATGAAGCACCCCGATAGGAAAGTCATGGCATGAGGCTGGACCCGGAGCATCTGCCCTGCACTGGGATGAAGCACAGTCACATCTGGGGCTCAGCCCCGCAGCTGGGACAAGGCCCTGGATTGGGGCGCACCGCAGCCCCCAAGAGGGGTCACCCATGGTTTACAGTGGTGCAGGGGGTGCTGGGCCTGCCCATGCCCATCTCCTGCTCCCATTCTTTCTGCCATATGTTCAGAGGTTTATTTTTTATACTGGCTGCAGCCTCCATCCCGGGAGGAGCCGCCGAGGGCCCGCGGGCACCGAGTGCCCCATCCCGGTGGATGTGGTGCCGCCGGCCCCTTCTGCTTCCCTGACCCACACCCGTGTCTGCTGGTGCTGGGGATTGACTGGGGAATTATTTTCTATCTGGCCTGCGAATGAGAGTCAGTTTTTTTTAAACTATTCAAATGTCAGCATTAGAATACACAGGAAATTGAATTTTGTATTTGATTTCAATTAGCAGAGCATAAATTATATTTAATTTTATACACAGACTGGGTGATTCATTGTTCTGGAAAAGCTGGTACTTTATGGTTCAGGGACTGGAAACGGAGAGTTAAGTCTTTTCTGAAACCAAACTGCTGTGCTGTCGCCTCCTCCCAAACACGTCTCTGTCTGTGTCACTGTACCTGAACAATATGAAAACCCCGAACCAAACACTTGAACCCACAGCACTAAACAATAAACCATTGTAGCAGCTGCATTTCTCCGTGCCATTTCTCCCACCAATACCCCGCGAGCGTTGGAGCCACAGTGGGTGCTGGCCATGACCCGCCATCAGCCAGCCCACTCGACCTCTATGGAGCATGGCCGCATTGGTGCCAGAAGGGCTGGGGGAAGGTGCATGCCATAGTGGACCAGACCAGGTCCAGGACCACCTGGGCCGGCTCCTGAGATGTCCTTCATGGGATCCAGTCAGACCCGTGCAGAGCACAGACCCTGCTTTCCCCTGCAGGCAGGGACCAGTCACTGTCCCCAGACCCTGAGCACAGGACTGTCCCTGTGCTGGGGCACAACTTCCCTCAGTGGCCTGGCAGCTCGGGGTGCACCTCCCAAGGTCACCAACCCCTGAGCAGTGCCTGAGTTTCCCTTGCTGCTGGCCAAGGACAAGTCACTGGATAATAAGGGGAGGGAAGGGGTGGCTGCGGGCGAAGAAAGGAGGGGATTTTCTTTCTCTTATTTGGTGTGCATAGTTTCGTGCTGGTTTGAGAAATGCCATTTCACAGCACAGCCCTATTGTGTCATCTGATAGGAACCACTGAAAAACTTTTATCCACAGAATGAGGAAGTAGTCAACTATAAAATTGCTAATTATTTTCTAGTAAATTTACTTTTAAATAACTTTGGACACCAATTACAGGCACCATTAAGCCCCATTAACACTGGGTATATTTACCAAACAAGGATGGAATACTTATTCAAATCAAGTTCATTTGTGTGTAGATCTTGCTGTTTGGAGAGCAGTCCCCTCTCACAGATGTTCAGAAGTCAGCAGAAGATCAATTACACCTCACACATAATCAGATTTCTAATATTTAAGTTGAGGCATGATGTAGTTTAACCGTGAGCCACACACCCTCATGAGCAGGGACTGTAACCCTGAGGAGCTGCCCTGGCAGCACCGGCACTTCACGGATGCAGGGCCAGGGCTTCTGAGCAACTTCCTCTCTTACAAGACCCAAGTGAGCCCCACATTAAGCTGCTTCAGCTGCCTCTACTGTATCTCCTTCCCCTGCTCCATGCAAGGCTTCACCATCCTCTGCAAACCTCTCCTTATCCGGCCAGCGAGCATCGCTCCTCCCTGCAACCCGCTGCCCTTGGGCTCTCCAGTACCAAAGCCAGGCACCTTTTGCTGCTTACAGAGATTTGCTCCCAGAAGACCTATACAGCTCCCTGCTCCCTCCACATGCTGCACATGTGCAGGATGCCCTGGTGCTGGCATCACCAGAGCCCCAGTGCTGGTGCTGGCATCACCAGAGCCCCAGTGCTGTACCGGCATCACCAGAGCCCCAGTGCTGGTGCTGGCATCACCAGAGCCCCAGTGCTGTACCGGCATCACCAGAGCCCCAGT